>JAQIUQ010001459.1:0-87500 GCA_030378365.1 Hybognathus amarus
TGCTGAGCTCTGGTAGTTCCATGTTTACTTGTTTGCAATTGAAAGTTATGCAGTATTTTTAACGTCTCTTTCACATTTTTTGCATGTGGCTTTAGATTACATCGTGAAGATCTGTGTATCACAGCTATATGGAAAAGCACTTTTGATTTCCCAACTTCAGCCAAGTAATTCCACTTGATCTTATTTAGCAATTTGAAATTAGCACACTGATTGAAAGTAATGCTGCACAGTGTTGCAGAAGGGGCAGTACTTTGTCAGTTTCTTCTTCTTGACTGCTGTTTGCTGGTTTACACTTGCTTAACTCAATCTCTCGTGACTATAAAGACAGTAGCAAATTGTTGAATCAGCTTGCAATTCCTTTTGCTGTTTCTCACTGTGGCTGAGAGACTCCGGTTTACATTACTAACGGCAAACTGTGACCCCCATTCCTCTTGTATCTGAGCTCATATCTCAGCCAATCGCTCAGTTCTATTAATGGTGGAACTAGGTTTTGAATGGGGTTAACAAATCTTCTAAAGTTTGCTTTAAGATCATGAAGCAATTTGGCAAAGGAGACGTGAAACACGTGCACCCACATTTGAGCTCTGTCCATCCTTCTTCAGCTCCAAATGGTTCAGCATTGAACTAATGCACGCACTTTTGAGGGGCAAAGATTGAAAAGATCTCAGTGTTACCATTCCTACTTTGCTGGGCCATCCATCAATCTGCAATCTTTGTAATGCGAGTTGATGTGGTTGACTATAAGTGCAGTTAGAGACCATGGTGTTGGTGTATGGGTACCTGCTGTTGACGCAGAACTGCCATGAGCAAGGCATTTCTCCTGTTTCAGATGATCAACGAGTATTTGGCAGCTTGAAATGTTCTGTAGCTTTTTGCAGGTAGCAAATTCAGTGCAATTGAGTTGGCAAACTCTCTGGACATCTTCATGGCAAAAATGAGGAATGGGTGGGAATAGGAACCTTGAAGGTGGGGCTCTACATGAGGATATGGGAAGAGAAGGAGGGCACATTGGGTGGATGGCTGATATGTCTCAGGGCTGAAGCGCAATATGCGACCTGTCATGGGATGAAGAGCCTTGATTTGTCTGCAGGATTAGGAGCTGATTGACCATAGCCGTCTCTGCTGCCATACGCATGTCTCTCATGTGCATGGTGAGCTAAATGTAATCCCTGGAGAAGTCTTCCAATCCTCTATAGCTGGACTGCAAGCTGGGAATCCCCATGATAAGGTTGCTGATGACCATATGGTTCAGGTGGAAGGGAAATAGCAGGTCAGACCCTTGCAGTCCCAACTCACTACTACCTCCATAAGTCCCATACGTAGCTGCTGTCTCTTGACCGTAAGTTTCCTGAGGCACAAACTGAACAGCTGCAGGATATTGGTTGCGATGCCTCTTGGTCAGTGGACATAGAGTGATGGCCTCTGTGGTCTGTGTCTGTAGCAACCACGTGAAGTCCATCTATGTGCCTACGACCAGGTTGAGGATATGTAGCATCTTCTTAATGGGCTAGCTTGTGTTGGGATTGAGTTGGTCCAGAAGAGAGAGGCCACCTAAGTTAGCCGAGTTGCTCATGGTAGTCCTCAGGCTCCTAGGTTGTCAGTGAGATAATCAAATTCTTGTGACTGACAGAATGAGAATGGTACAAGGTCACCTTTAAATCTACAGGCAGTGCCTCATGGGCTGAGGATCATTTCCACTCCCAGGAGATGGGCTCTGTTCTCAGTGGGCTGTTGCATATGGACTCTAGGGAGAGAACTCCCCACTCTGCAAATCGCCTCTGGAGAAGTCGAAGTACAGGGCATCGCGCGGCGGTGATGCGGCAAATTGATATGTCTTCACATACAAAATCTTTTACCATCCAGTGCTCGTACTTTTGGTGACAGTTCCTGGTTTAATACATGCTGAACTCTTTACAAAATGCAGCCTCCTGGCTTTCTTAATTTTAAGGGTTAATTTTACAAAATAGAAGTTGTACCACCAAATCAGACCAGCCCTTAAGATTAGTAGTGTTTAGGGAAAGAAAACGCAGCCAGTCCATTCTTGTTTGTGTTGATTTACAGCAGTTTGTTGGCCAAGTTGTTCTTTTAAGATATACAGCTATGTTTGTAAAGCACTATCTGCAAGATTTTCTACACCATTACATCTGCGAAATAAGTCTCAACAACAGTGAAGAATATCAACCGGTGGCTGAAGTGCATTGTATTGTAAAAGATGCATATAATATGTGAAGATTAGCCAACAGTTATGTCCCTCATAAACGTTTACACATTTACAAGAAATGTGTCTTGCATTTTGTTCAATTGGTGTTTAAAAACACTGACGTATTGACAGAAACAGAGGTATAGGCCCACCTTATCCATCTGGTAGGAGAACAAAGACACAATTAAAATTGCAAGCACAGGCAAAAGGATAAATAAATAAAAGAACTGACCTACCACAAGAAAAGAAAAAATAAGCACTCACTGACTTGGCACAAGAGAATTACTTTCAGTCCCCATTACTGTAACGTGTAGAAGGTTGTTGGTGCGCTGATGTCATGTCAAAACTGGAACAACTTAACCAGAAACAAAGCGCTCGACAATTAGGCCTTATACTCGTCATTGAAGTTTCCTTACAACTTAATCAAATTTTTCCACCTCAAAAAAACTTGGAGACTAGTGTTGGGACTCTTCATTCATGGCTACTCCATTTGCGGCGCCTAGGTCTGTGTCTGTTCGGACGGACGTACGTATTGGAAAGGACGGACGTATTGGAAGGATCAATTGCACGCATCAGTTTATTATCATCAATTGGGTATTGCACGTATTATTATTATCACGTATTGGATTAATTTGACGATTAGCATTATCACGCATTAATTTAATATTACACGGTATTGGTATCACGGATCATTAATATTAATATACTTTTGAGTCATATTAAAGACTCACATTCAGTAACAAAGCTAGAGATAGACCTACAAGGACAACAAGACTACATTCATCTTTAAAGTCATGTACCAATTTTAGAGCAAGCAATCAATGACAGACATACCGAGATGAGTTGCAGAAAATTCAGGCCCTTGTACTTCAATAGATGGGGCAAATCCTAAGTGCCATTCTATCAGAAGTGCCACACACGGAAATTTCCCAAATTAAGCCCAACAAAATTAGTATCCCAGGCACACATAATTCCTTTCCAGCATTAGACGTCTTCTGTTCTCATTATCGTAATGGCTTGATTGAAGCACCCAGGCCACACAGAGATCTGCTGTAGCAAAACCATCAGCGTTTCCTTCACAGGAACAGCTGTAGCTGGAGAAACTTACACTTAGGACTCAACACGGCTGTAGGACACACACCTAACATTCCCACGAAAAATAGCCACATCATACAGTACCTGTTCTGAAAATGGCACATCCGTGTCAGAACGGCACATTATAGCAGCAACCACATTCTCACTAGAACGCTGTAGAGCAATAAATCTGCACTGCTGGAGCCATATCGATCTGACAGACAACTTAAATATCACGCAGCGTGGTGACAGCATCAATAGCCTTTGTGGACTGCCCAAATCCTCATGGAGGCTATGACCACTCCTCGCAGAAGACTGTTTAAAGACAGGGGCTGAAGTCTGGCGCAGCGTAACAAAAACAAACCAGCAACTTACCACAAAACCAATGTGTTCACTCACCATATAGATGATGTCAGCGTGAGCCACCAGCCCGTTAACAAATGAAGATTCTACGGTCACTGGAATAAGATGACATTTGAGCGGCCCATCCAGCTTCACTATAGTCAGTTCACTAAAACGTACTGCTCTGTCGGGAGAAACAGGTAGAAGAAGCTGAACAAACCTTGTATCTGTAGCCAGTTTGGAAATTTAGAACCATAAGCTTGGGATCAAGCAGTCACCTGGTAAAGATCAAACTTAATCAGCATCATGTGAGAAGTCTTAATCTTCAACAATACAAGTTCACCATGATATTTCGACCAGATCAGCCTTAAGATTGGCAGTGTCTCAGGAAGAAATCAGCTTGTCCATTCTTAAGTTTGTGGTTAGATTCAATATAGTTTGTTGGTGCCAGTTGCTTCCAAGAGACATACAGCTTTGTTTGTAAAAGACACCATTGCAGATTGAAACACCATTACATCTGCAAGAGAAGTCCACAAATAGTGAAGAATATTTAAACTTGTGAGTTAAAGTGGGATGTCTTGTCAGGTCAAATTATGAAGCAGATGAGATGGAAACTGGAATTTATTGGCCAGAGATGTATAAGTATAAAGTCTTGGACTCTAATAAAAGTACAAGTGCTATATCTTTAAAAGTGACTTGACAGGTTGAAGGCTCTTTAAGCACCACACTTAAGTAGAAGACCAAAATACACACATTTTTTCACTAAAAGTATTGCAAGTAGTTTATTTAAAAATTCACTACTAAGTACTAAAGAAAGTACAAGCATTGGTTATGTTATTAAAGAAAGCAGTCAAATTTAACCACAGTGAAAAATTGGAGAGGATTTACTTGAAAATGCTTGCTAAACTATTTATTGCAGAAATGCTAGTAAATTTACAAGATCCCACAAGTAAAATTAAATATATTCATTAGTAGTTAATCAGTAGGCGAGGAAATCTACTGGAAATATGGAATTAAGTAAACTTTACAAAAAATAAGTAAGAACTTTAACTTTGCTAGTAAAGTTGTTAGAAATATTGATTCCCTTTGCCTTTGTATTGATTTCACAAAAACAATACGAAATCATCAGTGATATAGAGATGGTGCTTTACTAAATCAATCTAAGAATCATGTTAGAGATGTTAACATTATGTAAAATGCAAAATCTCTAATACTTGTATACACATGTTGGTAAAACATTTGATGGGTCGCTTTGTGTTCTGAATGTGTCATTTAGTAAAAAATTTACACGAAATGTTAATAAAATGGCAAGTTACTAATACTGAGTAACAAAAACGAGATGATAAATAAGTGTAAAGACAGCTGGAAACCAGTGAAAAATGAGCCCTCATTAATTATTCAAGGTCCAGTGACCATGGGAACCCAGTATCAGAAAGTTGAGTAATTTTTAACTGGTTTATTGAGTTGATATTTACACTTTCATTTCTCACTTGAATTAAGTACTATATGGAATTTACTAGTTTTTCAAATTTTAGCTGAATGGTTTCAAGTAATGCATTTCTTCACTAGTATTTTATTTCTTATTTTATTTTTACTATTGAACAATTTTTTAATACGTAGCAATCAAATAAGGAGCTTTGGCGATAATAAATTTGCTTTGGCGGGCGCTAAAAATGTCATTGTAGCAACCTGCATTAACCTAAACCAATGTGTGCTAATCAAATACCATTACCTGATAAACTGGCATATGCATTGTCATGTGTATTTAAAAATTTATAATTGTAATGAGTAATTAGCAGAAACAGAAAAAAATATCGATATTAAATTCATTGAAATATATTGCTATGTGAAGAAGAAGTATGAAAAAAACAAATTAAGAAGAGTACACACAGATAGCATTCAGAGAACTAAATACAGGACTTAAGGTTTAATTTCCTTACCAGACATCCCAATCATTGCACAATTCTCACTAAGAAGGCCAAAATGACAGGTACAGGTTGCCCATACCACCACTGGAAACATCATAACAAGATAAAGACCTGACTAACCACAAGACAAGAGAAAATAAAAGCATTAGCTCACTTGGCATAAGACTCAGTTTCAGTCCCGATAACTGCAGCGCTGTAGGTCTTCTGTGCGTTTACAGTCACGTCAAACTTGGACAAACTGAAACCAGAAACAAAGCGCTTTAGATTAAGGCCTCAGACATGTCATTGAACTGCCCTCACACAACAACTTACCGTATTTTTTCACTCTCAAAACTCTCTGAGACTAGTGTTGGGACTCTTCACTCCATGGCTACTCCATTCTGCGACGCCAGCGGCCGAGTTGCGGTCGCGCTAGGTCTTTGTGTTCTCACTGCCTCATCGTTCTCTTGCTACGTGGTGTGCTTGACCTCCATCACCTCCGGTAATCCCCTTGGTAATGTTGGGACTCTTCACTCTATGGCTACTCCATCCTGCGACACCGCCGCGCAGATGCAGTCCTGACTGTGGGCTGGTCTCCATCGGCTTTTCCCTGCCGAAGGCCGTCCCCCTGGCTGTCACCACCACCTGCACCAACCTTCCCTCCAGCTCCGGAGCGGACGCCGCTGTGGGATGGAGGTCCTGCACTGTGGGGCGGCTTGGGGAGGGCGCAGGTGCGGGCGCAGCCTGCGGCAGGCGAGCTGGACGGACGGGGCGGGCGGCTGACGGCATGGGCGGGGCTGGACGGGCGGAGGCGGGGCGGCTGGAGTCGATGGACTGGCGGGTGGCTGGATGGGCGGGGCTGGGCGAGCTGGATGGGCTGGGATGGCGGGGCTGCATGGGCTGGTGTGTGGCTGGTGGCGGCTGGTGGCGCGGGTGGCGCGTGAGTGGATGGGTGGGTGTGAGTGGCATGGATGGGGCGCGGGCGTGGCATGGGATGGGGCTGGGTGAGGATGGGCGGGGTAGGCCATGGACAGGCTGGGTGAGTGGCACGGCGGCGTGTGGCACGGGCGGGCGGCTGGCACGGATGGGCGGGCGGCTTGGCACGCTGGCGCGGACAGGCGTTCTGTCTGGAGGAGTGGGGCTTAAAAAAGAAAGCCCGAGAGGAGACCATGCAAAAGGTTGGTGCAAATGGTGGTGACAGCCAGGGGGGACGGCCTTGAGCAGGGAAGGGCAGACAGAGACCCAGCCCACAGTCAGGACTGCATCCCACGGGGGTGTCGCAGAATGGAGTAGCCATGGAGTGAAGAGTCCCAACACTACCAAGGGGATTACTGAAAGTGATGGAGGTGGAGCACACCACGTAGCCAGAGAAGCGATGAGGCAGTGAGACACAAAGACCTAGGCGACCGCAACTAGGCCACAGCGCCGACCCCCTGAAGTGGAAGCAGCGATCCTGAGGTTAGAGGCTGAGCTGCAGCATCCAAAGATGGAGGTGGAACCAGAGGGAGCTAGTCAAAGGCAAATCAAAATGAGTCATGGATATCTGTTAGTAATGATCAAGGTTAGGAAAAACAAACCAAGAGTAGTAATGGTGTTGAAGGAAAGCTTCAATAGTTCACAAAGCTTTTTTTCACCATCTATAAAGTTTAGTAAACAACTCTAACATAAAAACAGAATGCTTCTGTTCACTTCAAAGCCTAATGGTACTTACCTGGTTCTTTAAGTCCATCAACAGCAAAGAGAAAAAGGATGAAAATGAGCTTCTTCCAAACACAAATCTCCTACAGCCATAAGGACAGATCACCCAAGACTAACCCTTATCAAGCCACTCTTCAGACTCTAATATATCAGGAATGCATTCATCTTGTTAATTCAATTAATTAACCACCACCTGGCAGTAATTAATGTTATCATTTGATTAGGAGTACCAACTGGCATTGATTTGAAACACGACACATTATGGAGGTTAGCAGACGAATTTTCTAGTTGCCATCAACACTATAGAATTTAAAAATATAGCCTATACTAGCCTATATATTGAAGATATTACTGAACATTTATTTAACCATAGCAAAAGTAAGTTTCTTGTGTTAATTTTAAACAAGTCTGATATTATTTTATCTTATATCTGTTAATTAACAGTTGAGATAGTTCTTGAATGCTGGTGTGACAGCAGAAGACAGACTAGCCGGGTTTAAATCCTATATTTAAGAGAACTTTGTCCCAGTTGTGCAGGCGGGGCATGTTGTCACACTGCGTTGCAATGAGCAAATGATTAGAATTATTGCTTTTCTACTCTATACTTGTATGAACTCTATTGAGAAACCATGAGAAAAGGGTGAATCAATTCTGAGATTCAATGTTCAGAAATAATTAATAGAGGGTGCGCGTGACGTCACCGTTGGTCGGAGTGCCTGCAGTTCCTCACAGTGAGTCTCATTCAGTGAAACGTTCGTAAATATACGAGTGAATATGAGAGTGATTTGCGCGTAAAAAGACATGGGATGCGCGTGCACGTTCACTCTCAATTACAATAAATCAAGTCCATCATATCCGACTGATATCTATAAATCGACATATGATATGATATAATATACATAATACAAACCACATAAAAATAGCAGATAGCAGGATAGCGGATAGCAGATGAACCCAATTGCAGACAGTATGCAAACACACAACGTTTATTGATAACAGAAAACTGGGAAAACAAAACCCAGGAGGGGGCAAACAACACTGGTAGGGAAAATAAAGACTAACACTAGACTAAAACTTTGACATTAAACTATACAGGAACAATGTAAATCAGGATTTTACAAGATCACAACTTGGTTAAGACAAGGTAGACATGGCACAGAACAGCAAACACAAGGGGATCAATAGAGAGAAGGTGACATTGATGAAGCAATGATGACAAAACGAGGGTAACAAGGGGGTGTGGCCAGAGAACGAGACACCGCAAACACACACACAGCACGTGTTAGTTTATTCTTCTGTTTCACTGTAATACCATGAAACAATATTATAAGTTAAAACACTTTCAATCATTGATAAACAATGGTTAAGAGCCTCCTTTCAATGTCAAAATGTCTTAACTTCCTAAGTAGACTCAAACGCTGTCTAGTTTTCTTATGTAGCCCATAAAATCCAAAAGGAAAGTTTATCATCAATGATTGTACCCCGATATTTTGCTCTATCTTTACGCCTTTTAACATTATTACAATATAGTCCTATTTAACACATATGCCATTTGCTAATTACATAAACTATAAGCTCAATTCATAAGTATAAATATATATTTAGAACATGTATATATTTGTATGGTCCTCGAATGTGTTTACCATTATCAGCCATTCACCGTTTGTATCACTCGCTTGTCTGTGTTTGTCCAACTTGCATCATTAAGCCAGAAGGTGGTGACAAGTGACTGTCTTTATGAGTGCACAATTGAACTTTAACTTAACAGATTAGTGCCAAAATATTGATTAGCTAACCTTAGAAAGAAACTAGTTGCTGAAACCAATCTTTAATGCTAATATATAAATCGCTCCTTTCTCCTTGGACACAAAAAGATTGCACTGGTGTTTGATTGAAATAACATCTATGTAAAATAATCCTTGAAAGAGTTCTCATTAAGGCCATTCCTATTTGAAATTTGTGATTGTGAATTGTCAACAATAAGCAGAAACATTCTGCATTTGCATCCAAGCGTGGATCATTCATTTCAAAATCCTCATTCTCATATTTAAGAATCTGTAATATTTTATGCTACTGCCCACTGACATGCTTTTAAAGCTGTTGTTATACCATTTTTATGACCTTCAAACACCTTAAAATGCACAAATGTAGGTCTGAGAAATCCACATTTTCTGGGGATGCCCCCAAACCCCCTGACTAACTCACCTTTGCATGTGTGTGACTGTGTGGTAATGTGGGCTGGTGTGGTTATAGTGCCAGGGATGTTTTTTCTTAACCAGTCTGCCCCCGCATATAGGCCTGCAATATACATTATTCTCTGTATTGAATCATGTTCTGTTATTACCCACCCCAGCCCCTGATGTTTCGGGTTCAGCCCTGATGTTTTGTGTGGATTATTGCTCACTTAGAAAGTACTTTTATCCAATGTAACATTTGTGTTAAACACATAGCCTATTATAAAACTATTAAAGGGATAGTTCACCCAAAAATGCAAATTCTGTCATCATTTACTCACCCTCAAGTTGTTCCAAACCAATTATGAATTTATTTTTCTGCTGAACACAAAATAAGATATTTTGACTAATATGGGTATTCCAAACAGGCCAATGGCTCCATTGACTTAGTATGTTTCCCATTGAGGCCCATCAACAGTTTGGTTACCCATATTCATCCAATTATCTTCTTTTGTGTTCAGCAGAAGAAAGAAACTCGCACAGTTTAGAAATAAAATACATTTAAGTGACGTGTGGAAGAAGAAAGATTTAAACACACAACTATTAATTCCTACCATATGGTGGAAGTGGTTTTGTAAAGAACAGTTGTTTCTGGACATGAACCTAATGTCTCACTTATGGTCCATGAGGAAACCCAGGTACTGTAAGATACTTTTTTCAAGATTGGCATTGTCAAAGATCCTGACAGGGTGCCTTTATATTTGGTTTTAACAGCGGTAGTTGGAAAGGACAGTAGTCTTTTAACTTGTTTATCTCTTAAAGCCAGTTGCTGGCTTGTTAAAATGCACATATTTATGTCTCTTTGGCCTAACCGCATTTACAACATATCAATGGTATCTTGGCTTCGGCTGTAAACCAGCTGCGATGTCCCAAATGTCAGTTTGTGTTTCAAAGCTGACCTTAAAAGTGTGCCTGCTGGAAGATCACAAAAGACTTGGGGGACTGGGACTTTTAAAATGTAAGCAAAAGGGGATCAAAATTTGTGATGAGGTACAAATGCTTTGCACATGCAAATACAATGTAATCCATGGGAACGGATGTAGCTGCGTAATGCCTGGCTTTTGTCATAATTTCATAGAAAATGTATCATTTTCAACAAGGTTTTTGTTTGTAGTTGTGGGATGTTTTCACTACAGAGCTCTTTGTTTGGACTCATTAGATATCATTGTAATATTTTGTCATCAAACATGATTTCACATGTTGAGTATAGTCTATTTAATGCTTTCTGTTTGTCACCCCTCAGCCTGCCACTTAAAGGTGGAATACCTAAGATTTTTGCATTAAATATCTCCAAAATCACAAGGCTAGTGTTATATATTTAGTTAAGATGATAACTTACAATATTCCAAATGTTTCAAAAAATGTTTAAATGGCGAGAAATTTGAGATTTTAACCAAGGAAACGGGGCGTGTGAGATGGGAGTCGCCAGTCAATCACGTCATATCCGTGTTACCTCGGTTTCCGCTCGTACTACGTGTAGTCCTGGACAAATGCGGAAGTTGTAGTTGTGCGTTAGCGTATGCAATAAAAAAAAAAAAGTTGTGCGTTAGCATCTATCAAACAACAAACGTCAGCTTGTTTCGCACATTTGTTATGGAATGGAGCAGAATTATTCTTTTCAATTATTCTTGGAATGTGAAATGTTGGCTGTAAAGGGGTCGCACACGAACGAGAAAGCCCACGTCTAGGACAAAGTCCAGTATCGCACACCGGACTTTTTCACAAGATGTAAACAACACTGGTCCAGAAACACTTCCTGTTTCAGTTTGTAACTGTTTTCTTTATTTCACATGTAAAGAAAACATCTTAAAGATGTTTGTTTAACTTTTTGATCCAGTTTTATATGTTCTGTTGGTTGTATTTTATCCCAGATTTTATGTAGTGTTAAAAAACTGGAACAGGAAGTGCTTCTGGACCAGTGTTGTTTACATCTTGTGAAATGGTCTATATGGCCAGCAATACTGTTATGTTTAATGACATGAAAGAAAGATAATGTCTGTTCTATGTTATGATTGTACTGTACAATTAAATACAATGCTGAGTCTGCAGTCTGAAAACTTTACCTCAGAACATCCGTTAACTGAATGAATTGAGAATCTCACCTGAAAAATCTAATAACATCAGTAATTGTCATTCAAGCAGCTGATTTCTGTAAATGAATGCAAAACTAAATATTGCAGCATAGGGCGAAGTCAGGATACATTAGCAACGATTTGACTTCAAACCTCTCTTCATAGTGACTCGTAACATCTGTGATAACTAATTTACTTTTAAACCTGACTTTTCTTGCGGCTATTTCAGTTTAATGAAAAACAAGCATGTCATTAAACGCAACATTTATAGAACTCGAACTTTACCTTATCCATGACAATTAATTTTCGATTCCCGTCTGACTGATTTATCCACGGTGGAGTTGAAAACAACAGTTCCCATCATTCCAGCGTTCCTCCACGTCGTCATCAAACAAAGCCGTTGTTGTTGTTTTGAATGTAGCGCCCTCTAGCGGCATACAATCATTATTCCACCTTTAAAACCTGGTTGTTAAAAAACAACTTCAGTGAATGTTAGAAGCCATTTCTACAATATCTTCAAATTGTTGCTGTAACAGTCAGTGTATAATTATGCATTGTTGTGTGTAAATATGTACTGTATTTAAAGGTACAGTACTAGGCCTATTTACAGTTAATACTTCAGGCCAGGAGATCATGGCTGAGTCCAAAATCCCATACTCTCTTGTCTTGAGTAAGTAGTTTACTCCACAACCACTAAAAAAGTATGTTCTGTATAAAATGATTGTCGTATGAATGTATCTGGACGCACTACGCTACCGCCATGTTGTCATTATGATGTGACCAACCAGCATCAGTTTTATCTCATTGTGAATTAGCCATTTACAAATCCTCTCCCATGACCTCATGGGATAGTAAAGTGAACCGTATGCACACTTCAGGATCTTGCTGGATGTAGGTCATACGGATTACTTTTTGCTTACTCTTTTTTTGTGAGTACTGTGAATTCAGACATTTGTCACATACTGTTTTTCGCCTACTTTACAGTATGCTATTTCAGATTCCACATCCAAAGGGATCTGCCATGTTAAGAAGATAGCATTGAGTGCTGCATGGATGATATATTTTTGATGGCTGACCCGGAAGTTTACATCTCCCTGGTTCCTCGGCAGAAATCCCGGGAAGATTTTTCCATTGGTTTATGGATTATTGCAGAAATGATTGTTCATCATGTTAATCTACACAAATGAACACACATTTTATACATTTTGAAGCCTAAATCCAATTGCCAGAAATAATAGGCTAAACATAGACTATAAACTAGACCCCGTTCACATGACTTTCACATCACCACAGTTAGTGCATGTTCGTTCACTTGCTCAAAATTACAATTTGTAACCTGCTGCACTGTAAAAAATATTGTTGGTTTTTTAAAAAAATTAAGTAACCTGGTTGCCTTAAAATTTTAAGTTGATTGAAATAGAAAAAGTGAGTTAATACAATGATTTAATAATCAGAAACTCAAAATAATAAGTTAGTTGAACTGAATCAATTATTTAAGTTGATTTGACAAAAGAAAAAATGTTGTGATAACAAATCTTGAAAATATTTTTTTACAGTGTGGGAATTTCTTCAAACTGTACCATGTGACCGATGCAGATTAATTTAGCTGTATAATGAACGCCTCAGAGTAGAACATGTCATCACAAAATTATGGGAATATAGTCATGGCGTGAACAAACGCAGCATATGTTTCCAACAACTCTCAGTTTTTAATTAATTTTCCCTGAAAATTTTGAATAGTTCGCAAAGCGTTATTATAAACACAGTGAGTGTAGGTAGCTCTCGTGAGTACATGTGTGTGTTCAGCATGATGTTTAATGTTCCCAAAAACCTCTGTAGTCCCATTTAGCCACTTGTAAGCAACAAGTAAAAGATAAAAACAAACGCAAGAGGATATTACAGATGTGTTTTTAGGATAAAATGTGAAAATATCTTGAGCTTGTGTTAACCACACACCGTATTTCAGGCATTTAACCAAAAACCCTTTCAGAACAATGGATCTAGAAGTGCTAAAATGCTTGTTTCTGGATTTTGGCCTACAAAAATGTCCTTCCTGCAAAACTATATTTTGTAGTAGGCTACTTTTTAAACGGATAGCTCATCCAAAAATGAAAATCTCATCATTGAACTATTGGCTGACTGTACATGTTTTACCATGGCACCATAAAATTACGATCTAAAAACAAAAATCATGTGAGGAGATCCATTTTGGAGATAAGTGAATTATAGGCCCATGTTGCACCCTTCCAGGACTTTTGGGCCTCTTTGTGCATGAACCGTTAAAACAGTTGTTTAGTGAAGGATAGGCATGATTTATGGCAGTGATGTCACATAAATTACCTGATTGACATCTTTAAAAACTATCATACATCCCATTACAGTATTTGGAATTATTCCAAAACACCAGTCCAAACGGAAAACTGTGTAAACCTTTTATTAAAGAGAAAAAAAAAAGAACTGTGAGAATAGCAATATTAGAAAACTTTACAAGGTTTTCTGGGGATGTGGCATAAAAATCGAAGGCACTTTTTACAAAATAGGAAGAATTGTTATGAAAATAAAATCATTTTTATGATAAGAAAGACAAAACACTAATGAACATTAAGGCTCAAAAAGATCTGGACGATGAATGACAATTTCTCACTTTATCTAATAAAAACAAAACTTCTCTTATGTCTTGTGCACTCCATGACAGTTTCTGTGATTTAACAGACAAAACATGAGAAACAAAGACAAAGTGGTTGATATTGTGTTCAATGCAATGCAGTGTGGCATCAAACAAAAATGAATGGAAACAATAGCACACTCAGACTCACATTTGAAAAACACTTGTCAAGTAACAAATACAAAACTGCAGAGGCATGGAGTTGCGTTATGGATGTCTAGAAGCTCAGCTATTTTTTAAATTTTTAAATTTTATTTCTGCAATAGTGAAATTTTGTCAGTGTAAACAAATAAATTAGTATTTACAATGTCTAGGTTCTAAAAGCATAGCAAAAACAAAAAACAAAAAAACAAACACTAGACATAACTTGATACTGAATTGCAAGAGACATATAAATACTTTACACAAGTAATTATGATACAGTCTTAATATAAACATCTTCATCTCAAAGGTCTCTAAAACATGTATATGCTGATCAAACCCAAAACCCCTGTTAGAATCGAGGGTTGTAGAAAAAGATGTCTCCATTACAACAAAAACTCCAAAGAAGAAGATTTCTGCACATTGTAACAATACAGAGGATTAAAAAAATTGTGCAAGTAAAGCAGTTGGTGATAAAGTTGGTGATTATTTTTTCCTCTAGATTTTGTTACATTTTGTAAAAAAATAAAATAAAATAAAAATACCACAAACATATTGTCTGATTACCTGTTACCCAAACTTTGGCTAACAAAGATTGACTTAAGGACAAAAAAAAATCTATACAAAAAAAACAAACAAAAAAATCCCAATAAATGTGCTTGTAGTTTAAGTTCATTATTTCTCCTCAGGAGGAGGTTTGTGGTCTGTTTCCCTTCAGTGATGTAGTCCACCAAAGTCTTTGGTCTTCTGTGTTTTGTCAGAGAGGGTGAAAATGTGTTGTTGAGATATAGTCTTTTAAGGAGGATAATTTCTTCTCTTGTTCAGTTATCTGAAAAGCAGAAAAAGAATGAAAAAAGTGGCTTTGTTTTTCTGCTTTGCTATTAATGAATCAGCTTTGCTGATATTTTAACAGATGACACTAAACCATAACGGATTATTCACCTAAAAGATTATTAGAAACACCATACTAAAACTGTGTTTGACCCCCTTTCCCTTCAGAACTGCCTTAATTCTACGTGGCATTGATTCAACAATGTGCTGAAAGCATTCTTTGGAAATGTTGGCCCATATTGATACAGTAGATTTGTTGGATGCACATCCAGGGCACGAAGCTCCAGTTCCACCCACATCCCCAAAGATGCTCTATTGGGTTGAGATCTGGTGAATCTGGGGGCCATTTTAGTACAGTGAATTCATTGTCATGTTCAAGAAACCAATTTGTTATGATTTGAAGTTTGTGATAAGGTACATTTATCCTGCTGGAAGTTGGGTACATGGTGGCCATAAAGAGGATGGACATGGTCAGAAACAATGCTCAGGTAGGCCGTGGTATTTAAATGATGCCCAATTGGCACTAAGGGGCCTAAAGTGTGCCAAGAAAACATCCCCCCACACCATTACACCACCACCACCAGCCTGCACAGTGGTAACAAGGCCTGATGAACCATGTTCTCATTCTTTTTTATGCCAAATTCTGACTCTACCATCTGAATGTCAGACATTCAATGTCAGACACAACAGAAATCAAGACTCATCAGACCAGGCAACATTTTTCCAGTCTTCAACTGTCCAATTTTGGTTAGATCTTGCAAATTGTAGCCTCTTTTTCCTATTTGTAGTGGAGATGAGTGGTACCCGGTGGGGTCTTCTGCTGTTGTAGCCCATCCACCTCAAGGTTGTGTGTGTTGTGGCTTTGCAAATACTTTGCTGCATACCTCGGTTGTAACGAGTGGTTGTTTCAGTCGAAGTTGCTCTTCTATCAGCTTGAATCAGTCGGCCCATTCTCCTCTGACCTCTAGCATCAACAAGGCATGTTCGCCCACAGGATTGCAGCATACTGGATGTTTATCTCTTTTCACACCATTCTTTGTAAACCCTAGAAATGGTTGTGCGTGAAAATCCCAGTAACTGAGCAGATTGTGAAATACTCAGACCGGCCCATCTGGCACTAACAACCATGCCACGCTCAAAATTGCTTAAATCGCCTTTCTTTCCCAATCTGAGATTCGGTTTGGAGTTCAGGAGATTGTCTTGACCAGGACCACACCCCTAAATGCATTGAAGCAACGGCCATGTGATTGGTTGATTAGGTAATTGTATTAATGAGAAATTGAACAGGTGTTCCTAATTATCCTTTAGGTGAGTGTAGGTGATGCAGACTGTTTCCGAACACTTTTACATAATAATAATAATAATAATATATGCAACTGTATTTCAAAAAGGTGGAGAAAAGTAAGTGGCTGGAGTAGGAAGAACGGAGGAGGGTTTTAGTTTTGAAGGGCCACAAGTGTAGAAATGGTGTTAGAGAGAGAGAGAAGAGACAATTAAACAATTACCCATGTTTTGTAATGATAAACTACTCACCTCGACACTCGTACTTGAGATCAGAGAAGTAAACCAGTTCCTGGGAGAAAACGAACAGTCCTAATCTCCCTCCTGCAAACGTTTGATCATAAATCCGGCCTGAGTCTGACATGATCTGTTTCCCCTCATAAACCACCACTCTGGTGAAAAAGAGCATAGATCTGTTAACTCTACATGCTTTATAAGATCACTGTGTCAGTTAAGCTCTTCCTGACAATCACCTGATGAATCCTGTCTTGGGTCTGTGGATGAGATGCCACCTGTAGGCGGTATAATCCTTCCAGCCGATATTTCAGGGTTCGTGCCACAGTGTGCGGACCTGTCAGACCACATATAGCCATTAGTTTCAGCAAAGGTTACCATAAACGCTAACAGATCAGTAGTCAGCCTTGCCTGTCCAGGAGTGTCACCAGTGTGCCACAGGGCGTTACGCAGGTGCTCCCTGTGCCCGTGGTAGAGTTAACCACTTTCAGAGAAACCCTGAGATACCAAAGGCTTTTGAAGGTTTATCTTCCCAGTACGTCTGAGTTATCTGTTTCCACATTACCACGTAGAATCGCCCGCTGGACTGATAGCCAAACACAAACCCAGCGTAATCATCATCTCTGTCAGTGTTGACGTAGAAAGTGCCACTGAAATCCACAGAGTTGAACTCATCGAAACCTGAAGAGCAATTAAAAAGTTGAAGTCTCGTTTCCTCAATGACATCAGGCTAAAATGATGACCAGATGGGCTACTCTGAAAGCTCACATACTCACCCACAGCAATTCCAGGGTCAGAATTGGCAGTCTGAACCAACTCTTTGCCTTGATGTCTGACCACCCAGTTTGGATCAATTTGTGTCGTTCCTTTGGGGTCCAAATGCACCATCTGAAACTTCCTGAAGTCTGTGATGCTGATGGCGTCGTTTCTCAGGGCACACATCCAAAAAGTCTGGAATGCTGTCGTTGTCAAAATCATCTTTGCAGGCATCACCTCTTCCATCCCCTGTGGAAGAAAGTTAATAACCAAATAAATAAATTAATTAAACCAAAAATAATATACACACATAATAATAATAATATTAGTAATACTAATTAAGATTTAAATGTAAATATTATACATTAAGTAAATAATAATAACGTAATAAAATAATGTATATAATCAATGTTTACTTCATTTGTTAATATTAATCATTATTAAATATAATTAATAGATTATTTATTTATTCATATTTAAATGAATTACAAATATCAAAATAAAAACAATAATAATTAATAATCATTAAATAAAGATACATTATCACTGACCCAAATTTAGAGCATGTGTGAATTATGTTATAATGTTATTAATTACGTGGTTAATAATTATCACGGTTTTATATTTTAATATATTATTGTATTTTTAAACAAATTTAATATTAATATTAATGATCTATAAATTGACTGTATTATATTATACCCAGCCACACTAAATTACAATAAAATTGTTAGGGGTTACAGAAATATTTTAGCAAAAGGAAGATTTCAACTAGCACTCCAGCTCTCTTCAGCACAAAGTAATCTCAGCTGTCCTTTCATGTCATGTACATTAACATGTGACTGGCTTCAAATGTGAAATTTATTAAACCCAGACTTTAGCACATCAAATATGAGGGAAAAGTCAAGTAGGCTTTTGCACAGATGCCAGCTCTTGCTATGATGTCTGTTTTTACAGTAGTTGACTTTTTCTCCTTGGAACCATCTTGACTCTATCCAAGAAACTAAATATAATGAGGTGGGAGAAGTATGATAGCATCTGACAACTTCGACCTCCAACGGCAACAGGTTTCCATTTTCCCACCAAGAAAAAAAAATCAGTTAGCCTTAACGAAAGTGGGGCAAATCACATGCACCCTTCAGTAACCACCTGCAAGTTATGAGTGTCTGACATCATTTTCCTTGACCCTGGCTACACTAAAGGAAATTTTCCAGTTGTAAATATATCTGAATCTCAACCAACGCAAAAGAGAAAAATATGGAGAAAAAAAATGTACGGATTACAGATGACTGGTGTGTGAACATTTCTTTTCACAGTCAGTAGATATACATAGAATCACTTCTAGATATTTTAATTTAAGCAATAAATTAATTTACCATCAGAGTCTACTTGATCTTTGTTGGGCACCAGTCTGCAGTTGTCCTTGTCATCGGGAATTCCGTCATTATCGTCGTCAAAATCACAAGCATCTCCTTTCCCATCTTTGTCATGGTACGGCCTGGTTGGCGTTGGGAATGTAGGGACAATTATCCAGGCTGTTCTGGTGGCCGTCCTCATCAATGTCCTGATTGTTGTCGCACTCATCCCCAACTCGGTCATTATCTGAGTCAGACTGTTAAAACATACAAATTACTTTGTTAAACTGCTTCAAAACATACCTCCTATGTGTGGGTGAGTGTGTTTACTTACGCCTGTTGTACCTGGTCAGGGTTGTGCAGAAGAGGACAGTTATCACACCTGGTCACCCACGCCATCCATATCTGTGTCCTTCTGGTCATTGTTGTACACGTAGGGGCAGTTATCATGCTCATTAAGAACCTCTGAAACACATGCGAACAACAGCATTACACAGAGTTCAATGGACAAAATAACTCAGGAAATTAAACAAATTTGCACCTGACTGTGGTGAGATATTTGCATTGTTTTTGGTTTATTATTTATTTACATTAAAAACTGAACCCAGCCTGGGTCTAATCATAACAGAAACCCAAGCTTGTCAAGTCTATAAACAAACAATGAGTATTGTTGACGTAATTTGTTTGAATGTTTCTCACCATCTCCATCGATGTCTGCGGAGCAGGCATCTCCCTCGCCATCGCCGTCGGTGTCGATCTGAGCGGGGTTGTGCTCATACGGGCAGTTATCACAGCGATCACCAACAAGATCTTTATCGTAGTCAAATTGTCTGGGATTATACAGCAAAGGACAGTTGTCCTGGGGCACAGGAGAAACAAATACAAGCTTTAGGGGTGTCACGGTAACAAAATTCCATTAGTCTTTACCGATACCATTAAAATGTCACGGTTCTCGGTAGCTACCAATTTCGGTACCAAAGCAAAATCAGTTTGAACTATTTTATTTATAATAAAACTATTTGCGCCTGGCGCAAATCTAAAAGGGGTTGGTCTGGAGTAGCTTCATTATTCATAGGTGTGGATTGGGCATAACGGAAATAAACCAATAAAAGCGTCATATCACATTCCCTTTAAGAGCATGATGAACGAGATGCGCTTGTTCCATGGCGCAATTCTATTTTAACAGCGCATTTACCAGGCTGCGCTTCAGCATCGGTTCACAGCCAGAGTAGATCAGATGTTCTCGTCAGTGCCGTAAAAGAAAGAGAAGTGACATTGGGTATGGGTCAAACCCACCCAAATTAGCTTCGGTTAAACATGCATATAATAATTTGGGTAAATATGTAAGCTTTATGCCTATTTTTCCCATCGTCATGGACACAACAATGATTTCCCTCATGTTTATATATTTTTCCTTATAATAATGTATCATTTGCAAAAAGTAAAATGCATCTGTGTAGATGAGAGTATGATATACAGTGTATGCGCGTTGTTCACACTCTGTATTATGGCCAAGCATGCGTGCTTAAAATAGCATCTGAATATACGCGCAACGCGCCACTGACTTTAGACCAGGTTTTTTCTGGTCATTGGCGCAATTGTTTTCTGGAACTGCAAAATAGCACCAGGAATTGTTTGCGCCGAAACACGCCTCTTTTTGCGCCAACCCACCCAGGGAGCGCAAGTTCATGTCCTAGTTTACCGATGTGTGTCTGTGGAGGAAAAAAGCCCGCTTTGCAGCGAGTGCAAAATAGGAATGATAAATGCGTCAGTGTAAAACGTCATTTGCGCCAGGTGCAAGATAGAGCCCTGTGTGTGTGTGTGTGCAACGCATTCTCATCCTCAGGCGTCATATAGTGACGCTTTTGAAATTTCGTCTAAATCCAACGCACATGGCACCCTTTAGCGTCAATGTAACACGCACAGAGCTTCGTATGGTTATGGGTAGATTTAGTTCTGGGGTAGGGTTAGGGTTAGACCACTAGGAGGCGCCTTCTGGCCCATATATATCTGCGTCTCATATTGACGCTAGAAGGGTGCCATGTGTGTTGGATGTAGACGAAATGTCAAAAGTGTCAGTTTATGACGCCTTGGGATGAGAACGTGCTGGTGTGTGTGAGGTAACGTAAAATGAAACCACGCGTCTGCGCTGTTCATTCACACAGAGACAAGCAGAACATGTAGGGTTCATATTTAAATAGTCGTTTTGCAGTTTGATGTATACCCAGACACCACATCAGCAGCGCCGCCGGTCGCCATGTCTCAGTGCTTTCATGAAGAGGACGCAACTTTGCGCATCCAGAACCAGGTTTGACCGGGTATTCGGTACCACCGAGACTTGGTACCGTGATGTTGAATTTTTTTTAGTACCGACTTGGTACCGAAGTACCGACAATTTTGACAACACTAACAAGCTTAGTGTAAATAAAAAAATAGATTTTCAACAATATTATTAAGGAATTTGCTTACCCCCTCATCCATGATTCCATCATTATCATCGTCTTTGTCACAGGCATCTCCTTGACCATCTTTATCAAAGTCCTCTTGGCCTGAGTTTGGAAGGTTGGGACAATTGTCCTGCACAATGAAGGATAAAAAATATTATTAAGTTGGGAAAATGAACACTAAAAATTTGAAATTGAATGTGGACTGTTTAATGTGTTAAAAACAAGCTAATGCAGCATCTGTTTTTTTAGCCAGTAGATAGCAAGACCTACATTAATTTGGGGATTCACTGTATAAATATACACTACCGTTCAAAAGTTTGGGCTTAAGTATTTTTTAAGTAAGTAATCAATGCTTTTATTCAGCAATGGCACATAAAATTGATCAAAAGTGACAGTAAAGACAATAAATGCTGCTCTTTCAGTCAAAGAATGCTGAAAATAAATGTATCATGGTCTCCACAAAAATATTAAGTAGTAACTTTTTTTAACACTGATAATAAGAAATGTTTCTTGAGCACAAAATCAGCAAATTTGAATGATTTTTGAAGGATCATGTGACACCGAAGACTGGCATAATAATGCAGGAAATTCAGCTTTGATATTACAGACTAATTTCATTTTAAAATATATTAAAATATGAAATAATTATTCTAATTATATTTAAAAATATTACTGTTTTACTGTATTTTTAATCAAATGAATACAGCATTGACTTCTTTAAAAAATGCAATTCATTTCAGAAACAAAAGTTATAACAAACTTAATCTTGTAGCCACAGAAAATAAATCTCAATTACCTTTTTGCAGTGATAGGATTCGTTGGCTCCACACACCAGGTTCTGATTGGGCCAGCCATCAAGGTCAGAGTCCTCGCCGCAAATGAGACCGTCCCCAGCATAGCCGATTTTACACTCGCATTTAAACATTGGGTCACTAAAGTGGCCAAGGTAGATGCACTCAGAGGATCTGTGGCAGTTGTGGGTTTTATCCTTGCAGGGGTTTTCTTGCTCACATACCTAAAAAATGAGAAGACACTTTTCAGGAACTATTCAGGAACACTGAATAGCAGTCCAATTATGGTGAATAAGGAACTGAGTCATCGCCTGTGGGAATAGTGTTGTGAGGGCCTTTTTATTGACATTTTTCCTTTATTTTGTTTGTTTCAGCAGTGCACATTTGCACATAACAAGTTTATTTGAAAGAGCTATTGGATCGCAGCTGTAAAATGTGAGACAATTCCTTTCAGTCCTTTGTCAATTTACTACTCTTGGGCATTGGATCAAAGAAAGACAACATGGAAGTTTGTGACAAACCTATTAGTTGTGGACGTTATGAAACTTTTGGGCAGAAAAGCAAATGACTCAGCTTTCCAAGAAATCTGATAAATTTATTAATCCAAGAGTAATGGGAGAGTGAGAGCAAGATCCATATGGTTGGCCACCATTACGGGCCCAAAGATTCGTTCATTTAGCTGAGCATACATTTGTCCAAAATGTCTCAGAATACACTTTCTATTCTAAAAGTCTGACACATTCAGCCTATTATCACGACCTCTGACCAACCTACGGCTAGATTTAATGACAGCTTGTGCCACAAACCCTCTTTTGAAGTTTAAAACCGCTGCAGGATTTACTAAAGACACACAGTGAAAACTGAACATTGAAAAGCTTGGACAGGGTTATTTTTGCAACAGACCTAATTTCATATCCAATTGTAGGAATTTCCTAGCCTGGTTCAACCAGACTCTAGTACATTTCATTTGTACATAGAGTCTGGCCCCTGCCATTGAGAAACGTTTCCTTCCCTGTACGCGGGTTCACTGTTAAAGTTCAAAACTATTGGATCTGCCCAGAGTCACTCAGGATCTGCCATAGCCAATCGCTAACGTGTAGTCGTGAGTGACGTATTTCATGCGCCGAAACGGCTGGAAACAGCAAGTCCGAATATCAGAGGATTATGTTTACAATAGGATTTCAGTCAACGAGACCTGCAGGTTTTGTTAATCTAGGAACAACTATTAATTTGAAATGTATATTTGACACGAAGGACAGCGATGTATTCATTCAACGGTCGTATTCATTCAGCCGTGTCTAATAATTACAAATATGCCAGACGCCGCTGCGGTCATTTCTGATCTGCCGCAAATGCTGTAACAGTTACACTGAATGATCTGTATATGTGTAATAAATAACAACTTTTCATATAACGTCTTATTGTTTCTTAATTAGCTTAATTATGGTCTTCAAAGTATGTGTTTGTACCATAGACTGTGGTTTGTACATTTTTATATGGCATTTTTTTATTAAAACAAATTAACCATCTAAAACTGAAAATATGGTATTCAAAGTATGGGTTTTCACATTTTTATTTATGACAATTATTAAAAAAAATTTACAACCAATTTGTATGATTTACAACATGTGAAACTGACACCAACCTCCTGGCGAGTAGACAAAGGGGCTCAAAGTGTTCTATTCATCACAAGAATCCGTAAATTTACTGTTGGGAATATGAGCTGACATGAGTCCTGAGTGCATATTCAACTACAGTTTAGCAGCCAGGACTCAGGGCTTCCGAACACCAGGCTACAGCGTCCGTTCAAAATGTCACGGTCATCGTGCACACCGAGCGCTGGCCAGCACGAACTTCCAACCTTTCTGCCTCCTTCACTTGATCCTCCGTTAGTGCAACAAGAGGTGAGACGATAACAATCCAGCTTTAAATTCTGTATATTCGGCAGTTTCTTTTCCAACAACGGACCGAATAGCATTTCTCACGTCTTTCCCCGCAGCCAAACTCACGCTACATCAACGTCATCATTCTCAGCCACTCCCTCTATTCGCTGATTGGTCCTACAAAAAATTGATTTCTGGAAACCTAAGGCTATGGAGCGATCCCAGACGTAGTAGTGAAGGAAAATGAAATTGAGCGGAAGTGCGTAGGAGGGCGCAGCCAGGCTAGGAATTTCCCTTTCCGAAGCAAAATTTATGGGAGGAGAGTATTTAAATGAATCACGCAATGTTAATTTACTGGTATTTGCACGATTATTACTGCCCTAAAATTATTCCTACGCTGCTCTTGGTAGATTGCGTTGGTCATTGTGGAGATTTGTCTGTGCTCTTTAATTTACTCTTTAATTTGTTCTTCTTTAATGTCAGTAGATCATGTGCAGAACTTTCTGCTCTTTTTGGAATTGCGCTTTACGCCAAATTTGCCCTGATTAGTACATCTGGGCCCTAATGCCTGGTCCACAGCGCCGCTTATTCTGGGTAAGAACCATCCAATTAGACAGGAAGATCTGACTGATATGCAAACAACCACAGTATTTTTTCTTTTTAAAATGCATAAAAGGGAAGTTTAATATAATATAGTTAATTCCAAAATAATAGCAAATAAATTAATTAAATAATAACCTTGACAAAATAGTAAAATAGTGTCGCTCAGATCCGAGCCCCCGATCTGGTTCCGACACTATGTTGCTGTCTGGGATAAAATGTGTGTATATACTATGATCAGAATTTGTTAATCTAAAAATAAGTACAGACTATTTAACAGGAATAACTTGAACTTGCCAGATCGAGAAAGTGCTTTCCACTTTAGTGTGTAATGTGCATCCGACGGTCAGCGAACTGACTGTGGGTGGGACATACTGTAGGCGTGCTGTCACTGGCCAAGATTAGATTGAGCCAGGCTAATGAGTGTACATTGGGAAACTAACACATTTATATACTTGTGCAATAATTGATCCAATCTGTCTACAGACTGCATAACTGACCTGTTTATTTAGCTTGGCAGCCTCCACTCCCATTCCAAAGGGCTGATTGCCTTTGTATCGAGGAGGGCAAGGCAAACAGTGGAATCCTGGGTCTGTGTTAACACAGCGCTGGGATTCAACGACTTTGAAGCACAGATCAGGGACCATGTCACACTATAGGACACAAAAAAAACAGACATGTTTAGAAACATATTTGAAATAAGTATTTTTCACTAATCATCACTTTTATTAGTAGGCTTGTTGGGTTACAAAATTTTTGTTTGGCTATGCTTCCTGTGTTGAATTGTGAGTAACGCAGTATCACAATTGCTTGTCACATGGCCCTAACTACATTATGCTTTTTCCCAGCTCTCTTTACGCATGTACCTCATTCACATCCTCACAGAATGTTCCATTGCCACGGAAACCGACAGGGCAGGGCCCGCACTCCACGAGCCGTCAGGGGAGCTGGTGCATTCAGCACCCCCAAAGCATGGGTTAGATAAACAGCCATCTGAGGAAGAAGAAAATGAAGAGGCTTACAGTTTACTCATGAAAATTATATGCATTTCATAAATCTCAAGAGATCTTCTGCATGAAGTCAGTCTAAAGAGGCCCCTAAACAACAACTACCAGTAAGATTAGTGAATGTACAATCCCTTTCAAAAGTTTGAGCTTGTTCATTTTAGAGTATAAGTCTAAAACATTGTAAAATAATATAGCAATTTTAAAAAGGTTAATAATTTGTTATTTTAATCTAGCATATTTTGGTCTAGCAACTCTCAGTTGGCTTTCGAAGTAGAAACTCTGGTCAGGCCAATCACATTGTTTATAGAGTTGGTGGGCGGGCTTAACACAACGACGGCAGAGTTGTGACGGTTCCGCGTGATTTCCATTGGTGATTTCCCTGTTACTTGAGGTCAGAACAGCGATCTTTCGAATCGGCTTTGGCCACGACTCTGGACGACTTGGAGTTAAGAGAACGTCACTTAGTTCATTCTTAAAAAAGGAAGATATGTTCAAAGTTTTGATGACCAGATACAGAAAAAGTTTAATATATCAACTAGCTCCGCTGGTGGGAAAACGCATGGGACTCACTCAACCACAGCCGTTCCTTGCACTGGTTGGTTGTAGCGCTAACCTATTGCGTGCAGAGGGATATTGAAATGCAACCATTTATCCCGCCCCTTGGACTGAGGTATGACAATTGGCTTTATACACAGCTGCACTACTTCCTGAACTTCAGCCAGCTCCTTTGTTTCCTGTTTGCCAATATTGGACAAACTGATTAATCCAGGTGTGTCTGACCTCAGTAGTCACATCAACAATAATCAGACACACCTGGATTAATCAGTTTGTCCAATAATGGCAGACAGAAAACAAAGGAGCTGGCTGAAGTAAAGCCAATTGTGAGTTCCCAGACCTAACACCTTGATGTAGTTCTGGCTTGCCAGGCTAACTCCAGTCGTCAGTGTCACATGATTCTTCAGAAATGTACATTTTTAATGTAAATTACTTCCTTGAAGTGACCTGTTTTGGAAAGCAGACACTGAGAGGAAGATGGCAGGTAAACTGAGTTTATTGAACAAATAAGGGGCAGTGATAAGGTGAGCAGTTGAGTGAGAGTCCAAAAGGTGAATGGAAGACACTGGAGATGGGGAATAGTCCACATGGCATTAACTAGACCAGACTATGAGCTGTGGTGAAGTCTTAACCCTCTGGGGTTGATTGGGTCAATAATGACCTGAAGCGTTACATTTAAAAAAAAAAAAAAATCGTAGCTTTAACGGAATGGTTCGAAACTTGGTGACTTTAATGGTACTTGGTATATGAACACCCCAAAACATTTGGGACAGGATTTGAAAAGTCTAAGTGGTCATAAAAAAATAGTCACACTCAGGACCTTCGAGGTCAAAAATGACCCGCATAGGAAATGAATGGGAAATTGGCAAAAATGTGAAAATACAGAGTTTTTTTGTGCGCACAATCTACAAATCAGCAACGATCTTGAAAAAAAGCACACAACAGTGAAGGGGTGAATATATAAAACATCAAGAGTGCAAAACAGACACATCCACACACACACAAACACACCTTTATACACAAACACACCAAAAAATTCAGACTATACATGTGTTTTGTATTTTTAAAAAGCTCAGTTTGTCCACGAGATGGCATCCATCTAATTTCAAAAATTGCTTTTATGAAAAAATATATATAAATATATATATATATTAAAAAAAAAATTCTATTATATTTAATGGGGGAAAATTTGGTCATAATTATTGCATTAATACTAATTATAATTTTTTTTTTTTAATTTTCTCAAAACACCAAAAAAGAAAATAAAAAATATTATAAAAAACAAGTAAAATAAAAAAAAATTATGATTTTCTTTTTTAAATATGAATCCCGCCCTTCGGGTCAATTTTGAGCGTGACTGTTTTGAGTGTGACTGTTAAACGAAGAACCCCAGAGGGTTAAATACCGTAGTGGTGGTGATGATGAGGTGCAGGTGTGAGTGATTGGGAAATGACATGCAGGTGGGCATAGTTTTTGTTGATACGATGATTAATCACCTTCACCTGTCCCTTGTTAGCCCTTGTTATGTTCTGAATAAATACCTTCTTGTTATCTTTTATTCCTCATGTTCCCTAGCATTTGTGTTCCTTAGCTCTTAGTTTATATTTTGGGAACAAGAGGGTGTCCAAGGTTTGGCCCCGCAGATACACAACTGAAGAGAGTCAAAGAGTGAGAATATGTGAAGAGAAAGTGAAAAGGTAACATACCCACAGGACAGTCCTGTTTGTTGCAGGAATCATTGTCCTTGGACTCTCCAGGGCATTTCTTGCCACCATATTGCGGACGAGGGCTGTTACAGACGCGTGTTCGTGTCCTTGTTCCTCCTCCACAGGTGGCGGAGCAGATCGCCCAAGGAGACCACGGACCCCAGGCTCCATCCACTATGAGAAAAAGAGAGTATAGTGAAAATCACAGTATTAAGCTGAGTTTACTGAGCTAAGTCTAGTATATAAAAGAGAAACGCATGATTCCCAGCACTCACTCGGACAGGGTTTGGCTTCACACTTTTGCGTCTCTCTCCCGCTGCCCTCGCAGTCCTTTCCCCCAGTTGAGGGACAGGGGAGTTGCAGTGGCGAATTCGTGTGATCTGTCCCTCTCCACATGTCACAGAGCATGATGACCAAGGGGACCACAAACTCCAACCCCCGTCTTGTTGGACTGTAACAACAATCAGAAAACTGGCATGATTACCAAAGTCATATACAATAGCATATGCTGCATAGTGGAAGAACCTACTTTTAAGTTTGTAATTACGAAATGATGAGTGTTCAAGTGATGATTTTGGCCTAAAAGATATACATGATGCTCAATCTTACACATTACCATTCAAAAGTTTGGAGTCAACAAGACTTTTTTGAAGACATTCATACATGATAAATTGATCAAAAGAAATAATAAATACATTTATACTGTCACAAAAGATTTCCATTTCAAATGTTGCTCTTTTTAACTTTCTATTCATCAAAGAATCTTGGGAAAAAGTTATCTACGAAATTCCACAAACATATTAAGCAGCACAACTGTTTGCAACATTGATAATACGTACAAATAAATGTTTCTTGAAGGGTCATGTGACACTAAAGACTGGAATAATGATGCTGAAAATTCAGATTTGCCATCACTGGAATACTTTTTAAAGCTGCAGTCCGTATTTTCCCCTATGTCGCCATCTCTGTTCGAAATTTGCAATTGCAGTTATTCGCGGAATTATCCACTTTACATGGGTTGTGCCTCGGCACGGTACAACGCGGATGAATCCAATGTTTTGAGGAGAATGTGAGGCTGTCAGTCACCACGCCAATGTGGATACTGTCATTCGGAACCACAGATTATTATTTTTGGAAGTATGACCAACATAATAATTTTCACCCGGAAAATGTCATCTGAACAAGAAAGTAACATCCACTTTTATTCAGACCAACTAAGGGGAAAAAAAGCATTGAAGTAAATCGCACTGATTAAATCTAACGATCGCTTAACATCACGTTAAACTGTGCAAATTACACTTTGTTCTCAAATTGTTCATTTTGACAACATCAGTAGTGCGTGACTGCCCTTCCGATATTTATCCTTGTTTTTGATGAGCCCGGTCGCAGTCTCTTTTTTTGTTGCCACTCCGAAGTCCGAACGAAGTCTTTTGCATTTTACAATGGGAAAATCTCCAGTTGATTCTCGTTTGAACATTTCTGGATTCGCCATCAAATTGATAAGTTTCGTTATATCAAGTGCTGTGAGAAAAGGCTATTACTATTCTAGTCGAGACTCCTTCTTTATGTGTACAGATGTGACGTAATGACGCAAAGACATGCTCGAATCTCCGCGGAAATCCACCAGTACCACTGGAGTTAAAAACATTATTACAAGCTTACCGCTTTGAATCGAGCTACGGCAAGCAGAGAGTTTTGAACAATGGCTGGTTAGGTACTTGCTCAAAAATGTATTTTGGATCATTTTTATCCCAAAAAGTTACGGAATGCAGCTTTAATGTATATTAAAATTAAAATAGAAAACACTTATTTGAAATTGTAATAATATTTAAAAATATTACTTATTTTTTTACTGTATTTTTGATCTAATAAATACAGCTTTGGTGACCATGAGAGATTTTCAAAAACATTTAAAAAATCCTAAAGATCCCAAACTTTTGAACAGTGGTGTATTTCTCTCTTCTTTCTTACTCTTTATTGGGAAATTGATGGCATTTTTACACCTAATAATTAAAGAATATTCATTAGATATTCATACATAATGCTTTGCTTCAGTAGGTTATTACAATAAATGTTTTCTGGCAAGAGGTATCGCTATGAACAGCACAGTAAACATTCCCAAGTGAAACTTAACAATGACAAAAACAAATCAGCCAATGGAAAGTTGGGGCTAAATCAAAATTACGGAGGCATTCATGTGCACTCATCTCATTCCAACATGACCTGAATGCAGTGTTAAAGAAGCAAACAAATCTACACAAACAATGACATCTTTCATTTACATTGGTAAGTACAGAGGCATGAGGTCCAGGAATGACAAAGGGTGGGACAGCCAAAAACTTGATGAAGCGATGACCACCTGGCCCATAATTCTGGACCCGCCACCCATCGTCTCTTTGGGATTCAGCAAGGGAGAGACCCGATGGTGTATTCAGGCCAGGGGTGACGCAATGAGCAGAAAAGGGATAGTTCACCCAAAAAATTAACATTTTGTCATCACTTACTCCCCCTCATGTTACTCCAATCCTGTTTGAGTTTCTTTTTTCCATTGAACACAAAAGAAGATATTTTGAAGAATGTTGGTAATCAAACAGTTGATGGACCCATTGACTTTCATAATAGGAAAAAAAAATACAATGGAAGTATTTGGACCATCAACTGTCTGGTTACAAACATTCTTCAAAATATCTTCTTTGTGTTCAACAGAAGAAAGAAACACACATATTTGGGTGAACTATCCATTTTTGAGAGCACTGTCAGCTGTATTCTGTGCACAGGCCCATATAATGAGGAGCAGAGAGACTGGAAGTAATTTGATATAAATCTAAAAAGCTCAGTGTATTAATGTACGAATACGTACAGATATTGTTTCGCGGTAATTGCAACAAAGGCCAGTTTGTCCATTGCTGTCCAAGATGCCAGCTGGTAACATTTGTCAGTTATAAAAAACATTTGAGTCAGCCGTAAGCCAGAGTTAGCATTGGTACACCACAAAGAGCCATGTGCCGCTCATTAAAACCTCACTGAGCATAAGTGATGACTACCAGCTCGTTCCCTTGCTGATGGAAAGGAGTTTGTCTATTAGCCCATGCTCCATAAATATTTACAACAGATGAAGAAAGAAAACACCAATGTTGTTACAAAATCCGCTCAATATTATCAAGTTGGATTCTTTAAGGGAATTGACTGGCTTGAAATCACAGGCTCAGTATACGGCTAATGAATATTAATTAGGTGATGTAACATTCCATCAGTAGCAATAACTGATTCGATGAAATGCAGGCAAGTGGGTGCCAGCCAGTAGATTATTGCTTACCGCTTAAGTGTGTGTTCAGCCTAATGCCAATTTAAACGCTTGGCAAGGGGCTTCTGTAGTTATATTACTTTACATTAAAAATCAATGATATTTGATTGATATGGTCTACTTCAAAGGATTAGTTGCCCCCAAAATTAAAAATCTCTTATTATTTTCTTATGCTGTTCCAAACTCATTTGAACTTATTTCTTCGGAAGAACATAAAATGAGAAATTATTACAATACAATTATTACTGCCATTACAATACTGTAAGTGTCGACTGAAGCTTTCAACCTTCATAAAGGACACAAAAGCACCATAAAAAAATAATACATTTGATCTATAGACCCCTTTTCAAATGGTAAACACGGTCACGTTTTATTGTGGGTGGAGCTTTGGTGGAGGCAGAACGATCCCTCTGGCCGCTTCACTAACGCTAGTTAGCATGTATTGTTAGCTTGTTTTTAATAATGACTGGAGAAAATCAGATTTTTTCATAATGTGTAAGGTCACTCATGTGTCCAGGACCACGATTGTTATTTCCTAAAGTTATTTTTAACGGACGGAACCAGATTGGCCGACCCGTAGCCGCCTACACACTCACTCAATGCATGGACGATCTGACAGGATTAACGTTACGAATACCTCGGTTGAGTGGCCTGACTTCTACACCTACCTTATAGAGAAACCGATCGTAAAGAGAAACTGAGAGCATGACATTTTTAGATGCCTATATGGCCTGTACAACACTTGTGTGTGATCCGCAGTTCTGCCGAGTCAGCACCGAGACGACAACATTGTAAAGAGTGACATTACGGTGCAATTTTAATGATGTGAATATTTTCTAGAAATGAAAATTCCAGGTACAGCATATTCATTTCTCAATCAATTCTTGCACCAAACAACACAAGGTGACATTTAATAATAGTAAGCTACTTATTATATAGCTGAATCTGTGCTGGTTTGTATTGGCCGCCTCCAGTTTTCTCTTTGTTTTGCCTCCAGCTAGTGCCGTGACGTAACTGTGACATCGGTGCAAAAGGGGTCTATATGATTTCTGCACTATATTAAAAGTGTTCTGAAGTCCTTACACAAAGCAATTGGACAGTTTCAGAAAACAAATGAAGAGTTCAGATGCAAAAGCCTCTAAATGCCATTTGAAATTTTCTTCTAAAATGACAATTTTTATCAAGCTTGTATATTTAAGTTCAGTAATTTCACTTAAATGGCAATGAAGATTACCTATTAATTGTAATTTAAGTGAAATTACTGAACTTAAATATACAAGCTTGATAAAAATGGTCATTTTAGAAGAAAATTTCAAATGGCACTTAGAGGCTTTTGCATCTGAACTCTTCAAATATAAACTACTTTTGTGACCAACATGGGCTCATTACATGCATGTACCTAAATTTTTTTTGTTTGTTGCAAAACTCCAAAACCGTATATACATACATACATACATACATACATACATACAGATATGCATTCACTAGCCCCACACCCCATCCCACACCTTCGCCGCTTTGTACCCTCCAGTCTGACAGGCGGGTCTGTGACCAGCGCCGAAAATGGCTGCAGGACCGGATGGCTGCTTGCCTGTGCTGGGCTACCTCCATCCCCACTCCCCAACCCTGTTGCAAGTTTTGTTTATGTTGTAGAATGTACTGATTGTGCTAATGTTGCGGAGGTGTTTTTTCCTGTTCCCAGACTGCACTCCTAACAGGAGCATAGTCTGGGGGTTTGCCTTTTTCTCCTCACCTCTCCTCATGTCATGCTGTATTTGTGTCTCAATTACCTGTCTTCCTGTCCTGTCTACCCCCTTGTCATATTGTAGATATGTTTGTACGGGCAGGTTGATGGCCAGTTTCGCTGGTACTTGTGACCAAGTGACAATAAAGTTCATCATCATCATCATCATATACATACATAAAATGTACTGCAGTTTCCATCTAAAATGAACATTAGCAAAACTTGTTTACACTTTAGATTAGGGTCCAATTATCATGACGTTACCTATGACGTTTGCCTCAATAAACTCATAATTACTGCTTATAAATAGTAAGGAAGTTGTTAAGTGTAGGTATTGGGTAGGATTAAGGGATGTGGAATATGGTCATGCAGAATAAGGCATTAATATGTGCTTTATAAGTGCTAATAAACAGCCAATATCCTAGTAATATGCATGATAATAAGCAACTAATAGTCAGAATTGGATTATTGAATCAATAAAGACTTATTTTCACATGGTTATGTTCTAAGATTATATTTCAATTCTAAACTCCAACGATAACCAACATTTCGGATAAAACTAAATACTATTTTAGTGGCACTCATAGGCCGAGTAAAAAAGCAAAAGCATCAGACCTCAAGAGCAACGAGTACTTTCTCAATTTATCTACCTTGCAAGAAAAAGTCATACAAGTATGGATCGACACAAGTAAATCATTTGAATTGTAATTTTTGGACGAACTATTCTTTTGAAAGCTTAAAACTGTTTTTAAACAACAAAAACAACAGCCAAAAAAAGTATTTTTGGCTAAAGAAACCTAAGAACCAGCGATTCTTTTTCTTCCATTTTCATTATTTTTAACAGCTGTTTAAACTATAGGACAGCTGCACTTAAGACCTTTCTTTCTACTCGGTTTCAATCACAACCGTGGTCTGCGGAGACTTTACAGATGAGTGCATTATTTTATTATCACGATAGACTCTGATGCACCTGAAACAAATCAGTGAGAGGACAAACTGTGCACTTGCTGTTATAAGGTGACAGACCACATTTCTTAAGGCCACAAGCAAGAGGAATCAATCCAATCCCACTTAAATCGCGGTTATGTGGTTTTCGTCCAAGATTTTAGACTTTTTGGACAAAAAAGGCAAGAAAATGTGTCCAAAATCCCTCTATATGACCAAAGAACATGTGTTCAGAGCAAGAGTGGAGTTATTAACGGTCAGAAAAAAGACTGTCTCACCACGACTGTCGCATTTTCCCAAGCTGCATCTGCGGGTTTGGAATGGAGGGGCCGCTGCAGGGGTTACTGGTGGCATCACATGACCTGCCTCTTTGCTGGGTGCCTGTTCCACATGTGACGGTACACTCCGTCCATTCTGACCAAGGTGACCAGCCGTCCTCGCTGTCTTTAGCTATACACACATGAACACACAAGCACATTCAGCAATGGTAACTTCAAGCACAATTCACCCCGTTCTAACCCCACCACACCCATCATGGTGCTCCACTGCTCCTTGTTAATAATATATTTACACAGCAAAGGCAACATTGTTCTTCAGCTCTGATATTTTGGAGCTTAAGTTATACATGACATCATCTTTTTTCAACCCACTTCAGAGCATGGGAACATACAGTAATGCTTGTTACTCATGGATAATAAAAAATGTGTGGTTGGCAAACACAAGCACTTTTAAAACAATAAAAGTTCTATATCATTTAAGAAAAAGCCTGCCTGTTTATAAACTTCTGTTCAAAAGTCTGGGGTTGGTAAAATTCTTCCCAAAAACGTTTTTGAAAGAAGTCCCTTATGCTGAACGAGGCTGCATTTAAGATACAGTAAAAACAGTAATATTGAGAAATATTATTAAAATATATTTTAAAATAACTTTTCTATTTTACAGGAGTAGTTCACTTTAAAAAAAACTTTCGCTGTTAATTTACTCATCCCCATGTCATCCAAGATGTCCACTTCTTTCTTTCTTTCAGTCGAAAAGAAATTAAGGTTTTTGATGAAAACATTCCATGATTTTCTCCATATAATGGACTTCAATGGGTACCAAACGGTTCAAGGTCCAAATGAGAGTTTCAGTGCAGCTTCAAAGGGCTTTAAACGACACCAGACGATGAATGAGGGTCTTATCTAGCGAAATGATCGCTCATTTAAAAAATAAAATAACAAAAATTAAGTTTTATAAGCACAAATGCTCGCCTTTCTCTGTTCTGTGATGAGCGTTCATGACTCTCCTGTTCAAACTCGTTCATCAAAATAAACAAATTTTTCTTCGAGTCATGACTCGAAGAGTCCTAGATAAGACCCTTATTCATCGTCTGGTGTTGTTTAAAGCCCTTTGAAGCTGCACTGAAACTCTCATCTGGACCTTGAACTGTTTGAATTCCCAATGAAATCCATTATATGGAGAAAATCCTGGAATGTTTTCGTCAAAAACCTTAATTTCTTTTCGACTGAAGAAAGAAAAATGTGGACATCTTGGATGACATGGGGGTGAGTAAATTAGCAGCAAAAGGTTTTTTTAAAAGTAAACTACTACCAGGGTCACATGAAATTATTCTAATATGATGATTAGCTGGTCATTTATTATTATCATGTATTATTTTGGGGCAGCAGTGGCTAAGTGGTTCATGTAGGTTGTCTACAAACCAGAAGGTTGGTATAATACGCCGTCGGTGTGTGAGTGTGGGTTAATGTGAGGCAAAATGTAAAGCGCTTTGGTTGCCATTGGATCTGTGAAAGCACTATAAATGCAGTCCATTTACCATTTGAACACCCAGCAACAAGGCTAGATTACAAGAACAAAGTGAACAACAAAAATTATTCACTTACTAAAATATTATGTAAGATGTAATTCCAAATTACATTCAAATGGTACATTTTTAAAATACTGTACATCAGTTAAAAATGTATTGGTTGATTTACATAAAAAAGCCAACAGTAATTGGAGTTTAAAATTATTATTAGTTAAAAATGATTGCGCTGCAGCATTTATTTAAAATAGAAATCTTTTGTAACATTATAAATGTCTTTAAAGCTACACTGTGTAACTCTTTTAGTTTATTCTCAGCTAAAAACACTTAGTTCTTTCAAAAATATATGTGCTCATTAATGTATATTTACTTCTTCAAGTAATAAAGTATTCTCGTGAGTGTATAATATGCCATTGAAAATACATACGGGTAAGGGGTTCTAATGTCGGTCGCCATGTTGCCCCTCCATCTTGAAAGTACATTAGCCAAAGAGGGACATACCCGTTAATTCAGAGCTTCGCCTTTCGCGTTTTCGTTTGAGTTAACACTCATGGACGAGGTCAAACTGGAAGCCATGTTAATCTTGGACTACATTGGCCACCACGTAGGAGTTAAAACGAAATTGGAATTGAGAGGTATACCTTTTCACTGCCAGATGGGGGTAAAAATCACACAGTGTAGCTTTAATGTCACTTTGGATCAATTGAATGCATCCTTGCTGAATAAAAGCAAAAAAAATTACTTTCCCCACTTTTGAACAGTCATGTATGTGCACTGTAAATGTGTCTACACTCAAAGTGCCTGATGACACGAAAAACTTTGTATCCTATTTTATTTTCCCTCATTAGAAACATCATAAGCTGGCTGTAATATTCAGGCATTTAGATTCAATACACACAAACGGTATTAGTGAATAACATAATTTGATTTCAATTATGTCTCTAAATTGAATGCGAGACCCTTTGTTGGGAAAAAGAAAGCATGAAAATGATGAATATCAGCAAAGTACGTTACTCACGCAGACACACAGGACAGCATTCGCCATCGAGGAAAGTGGGGCTGGCACAGGCTACTGGAGGACATGTGATTTGATGGCACACAATCTTTGATTCCTGCGAAATAAAGCCGTAAGTCAGAGTACTCAGAACAGAAGCAGAATGCCATTGGATTTTTCTCTCCCATTCATCAGATGTCAAAGTTCTTCTTACCTGACAGGTACACTTGGTGCAGCTGTCCACAACCCAGTCCTCTTTATCCTCAAAGAGACAGCCGTCTTGCCAGCACATGCGCTTGTCTTTGATGTTCTTCATATTCCCCAGCACCTCCTTCATCACAGTGTTCTCCTCAGTCTAACCGACAGATGCACAGCAAGACAGATGGATAAACGGTAAGAGAGGTGGCAATACTTTCTGCCAACGTTCTCCACGTGTAGATAAATAGACTTGATTTAAACTACAATGAAATGAGCACACTTCTGTGTAGCAGGAAGAACAGGAAGCTCTGCCTCTACCCGTCTCGGATGGTTTTCTCAGTGTGACCTCTTGACTTGGGAAGTCATTTTGCTTTTCCTGGTGTCAAATCTCTAATGTTAACCTGTGGGTAATGATGATGAACTTAAAAGTACACTACCGTTCAAGGGTTTGGGGGTGGTTAAGACAGTAATATTGTGAAATATAACATGAAAATACCTGTTTCTTTTCTAAATATATTTTAAAATACAATTTATTCCTGTGTTATGAATTTTTTAGCATCATTACTCCAGTCTTCAGTTACATGTTCCTTCAGAAATCATACTTATAAGCCGATTTGGTGCTAGAAACATTTCTTATTATTATTAATGTTAAAACAGTTGTGCTGCTTAATATTTTTGTGGAACACAATATATTTTTTTCAGAATTCTTTGATGAATAGAAAGTTCAAAAGAACAGCATTTATTTGAAATAAAAATCATGTAACATTGTAAATATCTTTACTGTCTAACAGACACCTAAAGCCCTTTAAATCCCTACAGGGCCCCAACTGTCATTTCTAGTCAGACACGCGCTGAAGGAAAACTGTCCTCAAGTGACTTTTGACTTACATGCAATTTACTTGTCTTTAATTATGATTTGTGGTTTTAATGTTGAAATTTGAAACATTAATCTAGCTTCTGTAATGTTTGAATGCAAAAAAACAAGTCTATTGTTAGTCGTTGCTAGTTGTTTCAAATATCTGTTTTCTTTTTCTCAATTTTTTAAGAAAAGAATGAAATGAAACAAGTATTAGCAAATACATGAATTTGTGGCCATGAGTAAAGAGTTGAGAGAGAGTAAAGAGAAAGAACAAGAGGTTGAGGGAGGGGAAAAAATAACAAGAAATACTTTAAGGCAAGGGAAGGTTATTAACTTCTGAAGCACATTAAGAACATAAAATAACACACGCACACACAAACGAACCACAGTGTGTGCTGATGAAATAATTTTGTGCATGTGTGAGTGAGAGAAAAAAAAGCATAGGTAGTAGCCACGAGTGTTAGGCTGTGAAACACTACACCACATGGTCTGGAAGAGCCTCTGGGACCCGCAGCATCCAACGGCAGGATTTCCCAGAGATTATGCCAGACTCCCTCATGGCTGGGAAGCTCCCAGTGGAGGATAAAGGGGCTGTTTAAACACTGCCAGACACGACTCGGTTCCTATTCACACTTCCTATCTCCCTCTAAAACAAACCATAAAACCCCAGCCCACATCTTCACGTTTTCCACTGCCACTTCAGTCCTGTTTTCCTTTAATGGTTCTGTTTAGACTACAAGAATTTTTGCTTGCATGGTCAGATATTTAATCTGCAATAAAATTCTCAAAATTAGAGATGGCCACCAACCTGAACAATGAGCTTATGAAATAAAGTTTAGATTTCAGATCAACCAAACAGACATTTATTCACCTTCTTTTCGTTCCAAATCTGTAGGGCTTTTCCCCCCCGTTGAACACAACGGAGAAATTTGATGGCGGCTCTTTTCCATGCAATTGCAACGAATGAGAACTGAGGCTTTCAAGGTGTTTTTCTCACATAAAGCTATTGTACAACTTCAGAAGACCTGGTGTATAGTGCACAAGTCGTATGGGCTGCTTTTATGAGACTTTTATGGTGCTGTTGTGACCTTCTCGAGGCTTGAACTCCTCAGTCCCTATTCATTGCAATTGCATGGGAAAACAGATTTATTTTGTGTTGTTTTTTAGGTTGAATGAAGCAATCTTTCAAACAAAACACATTCCCCAGGTTTCACAGGCAAGGCTTAAAGGGATAGTTCACTTTGAAATAAATTTTTGATATGTTTTAGCTTACCTCAAGGGCAGCCAAGATGTAGGTGTCTATGTCTCCACAGTTTTTTAAATTTTGATGTTTTTTGGTCAAACCGTTCTTGTCTGTCAGTCATATAATGCAGGTTTAGGGGGTTCACCTCAAAGAGCATGCACAGAGAAGTCCAAATTAAACATGATTTAATGACTCTTAAATGTAAGTACCCATTGATGGCCTAAGACACGAAACGAGCGGTTTGTGTGAGAAAACGAACAGTATTTATATTGTTTTTACCTCTTGTTAACAGCCGTCGAACTGATCTGAATCAGATGTCCAACTGAACCAAACTGAACCGTGAAGGTTACTGCGAAAGTGATCTCTCAGCGCGTGTACGTCACGCATTGTTTACACAGAGATTTCGGAAGTTTTACCTTTCACTAAACATATTTACACTCACCGGCCACTTTATTAGGTACACCTGTCCAACTGCTCGTTAACACTTAATTTCTAAGCAGCTAATCACATGGCGGCAACTCAGTGCATTTAGGCATGTAGACATAGTCAAGACAATCTCCTGCAGTTCAAACCGAGCATCAGTATGGGGAAGAAAGGTGATTTGAGTGACTTTGAACGTGGCATGATTGTTGGTGCCAGAAGGGCTGGTCTGAGTATTTTCAGAAACTGCTAATCTACTGGGATTTTCACGCACAACCATCTCTAGGGTTTACAGAGAATGGTCCGAAAAAGAAAAAACATCCAGTGAGCGGCAGTTCTGTGGGCGGAAATGCCTTGTTGATGCCAGAGGTCAGAGGAGAATGGCCAGACTGAGTTCAGAGCTGATAGAAGGGCAACAGTGACTCAAATAACCACCCGTTACAACCAAGGTGGGCAGAAGAGCATCTCTGAACGCACAGTACGTCGAACTTTGAGGCAGATGGGCTACAGCAGCAGAAGACCACACCGGGTGCCACTCCTTTCAGCTAAGAACAGGAAACTGAGGCTACAATTTGCACAAGCTCATCGAAATTGGACAATAGAAGATTGGAAAAACGTTGCCTGGTCTGATGAGTCTCGATTTCTGCTGCGACATTCGGATGGTAGGGTCAGAATTTGGCGTCTACAACATGAAAGCATGGATCCATCCTGCCTTGTATCAACGGTTCAGGCTGGTGGTGGTGGTGTCATGGCGTGGGGAATATTTTCTTGGCACTCTTTGGGACCCTTGGTACCAATTGAGCATCGTTGCAACGCCACAGCCTACCTGAGTATTGTTGCCGACCATGTCCATCCCTTTATGACCACAATGTACCCAACTTCTGATGGCTACTTTCAGCAGGATAATGCGCCATGTCATAAAGCTGGAATCATCTCAGACTGGTTTCTTGAACATGACAATGAGTTCGCTGTACTCAAATGGCCTCCACAGTCACCAGATCTCAATCCAATAGAGCATCTTTGGGATGTGGTGGAACGGGAGATCGCATCATGGATGTGCAGCCGACAAATCTGCGGCAACTGTGTGATGCCATCATGTCAATATGGACCAAACTCCCTGAGGAATGCTTCCAGCACCTTGTTGAATATATGCCACGAAGAATTGAGGCAGTTCTGAAGGCAAAAGGGGGTCCAACCCGTTACTAGCATGGGGTACCTAATAAAGTGGCCGGTGAGTGTAGATATATCGAAATTCGTTCTTCCATTGCGATTTCCCGTATATCTAAATATGTTTAGTGAAAGGTAAAACTTCCGAAATCTCTGTGTAAACAATGCGTGACGTAACACGCGCAGAGATCACTTCCGGCGTAACGTTCGGACACGGTTCAGTTCGGTTCAGTTGGACATCTGATTCAGATCAGTGCACATAGCTGTTAACAAGAGGTAAAAACTATATAAATACTGTTCGTTTTCTCACACAAACCACTTGTTTCGTGTCTTAGGCCATCAATGTGTACTTACATTCACGAGTCATTAAATCATGTAAATTTTGACTTCTCTGTGCATGCTCTTTGAGGGAGACCCCCTAAAACATTATATGACTGATAGACAACAACGGTTTGACAGAAAAATGTCAAAATTGAAAATACTGTGGAAACAAAGACACCTACATCTTGGATGCCCTTGAGGTAAGCTAAAACATATCAAAAATTGATTTCAAAGTGAACTATCCCTTTAAGTTTAGTCCCAGCCTAAAATGCATGTTTGCGCTCTTTTAACTAGAAAGCAACTTGGACTTACATCTTAAAATATATCAGATACATTGTTTGGTCACAAGAAGCACACCAATGTTTTTCAAAGGCAGATTTATAAAGGTATATGTCCTTATTGAACTAAGGCCTAATCTTGGCCTAATCTAAACCCGGCCCGTGAAAACCAGACATTAAGTAAAACAACTTTACCACTTTCTGCAAGCCATCGATGAGATTGCCCACAATGATACGAAGACCTTTCAGTTCCTGCACCATGTTGCTGAGCTCCTCACAGGAACGCTCGCACACGTCCGATGCCAGTTTCTCCTTCTGCCCAATGAAGTTGGTGGAGATAGCCGTGCTGACAGACACAGTCTCTATACTCTCATTTACCACATTAACTTCCTCTGAAAGGGATAAGAATGCATAGGATCAGTGTTAAAGAAGTCCCCAATAGACAACTTCATAAGATAAAGAGCAAGCAAAAAGACTTCACTTTTGAATACAAAGTGGCCTCATGAATACAATCAGAACACAGCAGCTATGTTTGAGATTTTATAGGGGTGCATGGGTTATAAAACATTTAACCGACGTGTAGGATATTTCACACCCCACAGATTTCAGATAAATCACTGTCTCACTATATTTCTGACATAACTATAATAAATGCGCAGAAGCTACCTCAGAAGTAACATTTCAAAAAAGATAGTGATTTTTCAAAGCACATCTTGGAAAAGGAGGAAGGTGGTGTGGTTGGGGGATACGCAACAGCAGAGGAATGCTGTCCATTATGCCAAAACTCCCATTAGATATCTGCAGCCATTTTGGGGTCATTTGCGTAAATTTTCTCCAGATTAATGGCGAACAGAAGACACTAAATCAGGGAGCCATGTTGATACATCCAGAGGTTCCTTTGAGACTCATGCAGGGTTAGCAGCTTTTTAGAGACTGTTGAACTCGTTCAAATCTCTTTGGGGTTTCAGTCAATGCTGGGAAAATAAGTGTGTGTGTGTCTGTTTCAGTGACTTTCTAGGCAGGCTTTTGTGCACTTCAGTTTAGCTTTTTATTTAGCAATACGTGGCACTCCTAAACTGGGGCACTGGAGAGTTTAGAGGGACCTCTGTACTGGCATCCTAACGTTCAGCAGTTGGCATGCAATTGTCCTGGCAATGGAAATGGAAGCCTTTTTGACTGCCATATCCGATGCATACTTATTCAGTTATAATTAAAAAGGAACTGAGGCAGCAGTGATGGAGAAATGCTCACATCTCACACAAGGTTTAGTTTTGTCATGGCCTCAAGACTATTTATTTCAACACAAAAGTCAGCCAGGGATGAGTTTATTTACTGGTTAAATGGACTCGGTACTCTTCTCTGCAATAATCTGGAAACAGTGGAATCTAATGCACAACATTCCAGATTGGTTCGTTGACACGCCAAGCTGATGGTCGACCGTCGACCAATGTCGGCCCATTGTTGATCCAGTTTTCCGAAACCGTTGGCACTTGTTGGAGCCCTTCTAGGTTTTTATGACCGATTAAACATGTTGAGGCATGTCACCGCCACCGGTGAGAGAGAGAGAACTCTGTATATCTCAGTTTGTATATCTAAAGTCCTAGTTAAGTTTCCCTTTTTAATGATGGATATGGACTATTGATACCTGCTGATAAAGGCAGTTATTTCTTTACACGCAGGGGCAGACCACAGATAATCTTTGTTGGCTAGCTTTTTCGCTGAGACACAGTCAGCTTTCGTCACCACTAGTTATTTTACTAGGTCTATTTTAAAGTCATGAGACGGTTTGGTGTCTCATGAGCTTAAAGGAGTAGTTCACTTTTAAAAAAACTTTTGCTGATAATTTACTCACCCCATGTCATCCAAGATGTCCATGTCTTTCTTTCTTCAGTCAAAAAGAAATAAAAGTGTTTGATGAAAACATTCCAGGATTTTCTCCATATAATGGACTTCATTGGGAACCAAACGGTTCAAAGTCCAAATGAGTGTTTCAGTGCAGCTTCAAAGGGCTTTAAACAAAACCAGACGATGAATAAGGGTCTTATCTAGCGAAACGATCGGTCATTTAAAAAATAAATTAAAAAGATTAAGTTTTATAAGCACAAATGCTCGCCTTGCTCTGTTCTGTGATGCGCGTTTGTGACTCTCCTGTTCAAACTCGTTCATCAAAATGAACAAATCTTTTGCGAGTCATGACTCGAAGGGTCCTAGATTAGACCCTTATTCAGTCGCCTGGTGTTCGATTTAAAGCCTTTCGAAGCTGCACTGAAACTCTCATTTGGACCTTGAACGGTTTGGTTCCCATTGAAGTCCATTATATGGAGAAAATCCTGGAATGTTTTCATCATAAACCTTAATTTCTTTTTAACTGAAGAAAGAAAGACATGGACATATTGGATGACATGAAGGTGAGTAAAAGTGAACTACTCCTTTAACACCTAAACACACTATCACAAGTCATTTTTGTAAATTTGACAAAAGCTCATTCATGTTAGCCAGTTAGATAACATTATTGTGGTGATAAATCTGTAGAAATTGCAGCAGACATGTAGAATACCAAATGTTTCCGAGGAAGTTTGCCAGGCATAAAAATGGATGTAAACACTCATAACGTAAGACTGTCACTGGCAATAATGCACTGGACTACTGGTGACTGTCTCATAAACTGGTCTGAAACTTTCTGGGCTAGCGGGCCGTTCTTAATTTTGGGCCCTGCCAAGCAAAGCTTTACCGAACAGACCGTTTTAGATCTGACCATATGCATATATAGAATTATGGGTATGTACAGTACATTTTTCCACCTTCTCTTCAAGTATGAACTCACCAATGCCAATGTATATTAATCAAAGTATATTAATCCTCTTTATGGCATTTGCAAACTGGTTAACCCTTATACCACCACACTAACATGAGCGTTTCCCGTAAACATGATGTAATACGGTCAGATATTTCCACAGCTCTGATCTGCAGATTTCGTGACCCACTTAGGTGAAAGCCAGAAGAGCTTAAAATGAAAACTGAATCCAACGGAAAACATACCAACCCTCTAAAAACAAATATGATCATGAACTGCACAGAATAAATCTATATAGAGCTCAAGTCAATGCATTATGAGTGCCTAATCTGACACCTAAAAATAAATTCAGATTATGAATGCAGACAATCAAGGTGAAATGTCTTTGGTTTTCCCATGCTGACCTTTATAGTTTTCATGTTTAAGAGATATGAGTGAATTCTTACCAGGTTTAGCGATCTCACAACCTTTGTTTCTCAAGATGTTCTCTATTGGGATATCAAATATGAACTTCACATTCTGTAGCAAACCCTGTGGAATGACAGAGATTATAATAAATCTATTATAATGTTAGACTTAGGAGATTTATGTTTATTTTCTTTAATCATATTCAAATCCCCATAGCAGTGGTGAATTTGTAGCATTTCAAGGCAAAAGTCAATAGAACATGGTTCCTTAAAAGGTCCTTTGATGACTTCTAATGTACTTTATATATCTTTTGACAACTTTTTATTAAATAAAACAGATATAATTTCCCCATTTGGTTTAAAATAATTTTTTACTATCAGACACTTGAAAAGGGATTTTTCTTTCCAATTTGGGGTTTATTACAGGGGTTCTCAACTCCAGTCTTCGCGACCCACTGCTCTGCATATTGTGTATGTCTCCCTTATTTAACACACCTGATTCAGATCCTCAGCTCGTTAAGATAGACTCTATGTCCATCCTAACGAGCTGAGGATCTGAATCAGGTGTGTTAAATAAGGAGACATACACAATATGCAGAGCAGTGGGTCGTAAGGACTGGAGTTGAGAACCCCTGGTTTATTAGGCCCTGTTTACACGAGAACGCTCACGGGTGAAAACGTAAAAATATTTTATCGGATGTGCCTTTCGTTTACACGGCGACAGCGTTTTTGAGGCTTAAAAACGCAAAAAAGTGAAACCACACTCCAGAGTGGAAATCTTAGGCCCTGTTTACACGAGAACGCTTGCGGGTGAAAACGTAAAAATATTTTATCGGATGTGCCTTTCCTTTCGTTTACACGGCGACGGCGTTTTGAGGCTTAAAAACGCAAAAAGTGAAACCGCCCCGTTTACACGAGAACGATTCCGTGTGAAAACGTAAAAATATTTTATCGGATGTGCCTTTCGTTTACACGCGACGGCGTTTTTGAGGCTTAAAAACGCAAAAAAGTGAAACCACCCTCCAGAGTGGAAATCTTAAAAACGCTCCACCGCCGCGTTCCCGTGTAAACGTAAAACGCAAAAGTCTGCTTGACAGTGACGGTTGTACGCAGGTGCGTGGACTTGGTTTTGTTGTAGTATGCACTCCTAGCCACCTGAAGTGCATACTACATTGAATATCACACACTTTTGCGTCACCATTTGCACGCGGATTTCCCACACAAAACGCTCGTCTAAACGCAGAATAAAAAGTGATGGCGCAGACGCCACTTTTGCGTTTTCTCTTTAGAATCGTTTCCGTGTAAACATAGCCCCAGAGTGGAAATCTTAAAAACGCTCCACCGTCGCGTGCCCGTGTAAAGGGTAAAAACGCAAAAGTCTGCTTGACAGTGAAGGTTGTCGCAGGCGCGCAGGCTTGGTGTTGTTATAGTATGCACTCCTAGCCACCTGAAGTGCATACTACATTGAATTTCACAGACTTTTGCGTCACCATTTGCACGCGAATTTCCCACACAAAACGCTCGTCTAAACGCAGAATAAAAAGTGATGACGCAACGCTACTTTTGCGTTTTCTCTTCAGAATCGTTTCCGTGTAAACATAGCCTTAAAAACGCTCCACCGTCGCGTTCCCTTGTAAAGGGTAAAAACGCAAAAGTCTGCTTGACAGTGAAGGTTGTACGCAGGCGCGTGGACATGGTGTTGTTGTAGTATGCACTCCTAGCCGCCTGAAGTGCATACTACATTGAATTTCACACACTTTGCGTCACCATTTGCACGCGAATTTCCCACACAAAACGCTCGTCTAAACGCAGAATAAAAAGTGATGACGCGACGCCACTTTTGCGTTTTCTCTTCAGAATCGTTTCCGTGTAAACATAGCCTTAGACACTTAATATTCAGTAATATTATCAATTAGACTGCACTGACACTATTGCATGTGAACAAAACATAAAGTCTGGATTCATAATTGACAACTTTTGCAACATTGTCATAAAACACAGTCTTCTGTCTTCCAGAACACAGCCATTTACCAATCTGTAACCGAATTTTATAATAGTTGAACTTTTCAGTTATTGAACGAAACTGAATCAACACTGAACTGAATTCAGTTGAATAATGTTACATTCATCTTTTTAAAAGTTGCTCTACAGGAGAATATGAATTTGTCTCATGTTTGATAAAGTTTTCAAATATTGATTTTTATGTTCCCATTAATGTGAAGTTGCTTTGTAACAATCTGTATTGTATAACGCACTATAAAAAATGACTTGACTATTTCACAGAACAGGAAATCGTTATGCAGGAATAGCATAACAAGCATGGAATGAAGTACAGATGATGTTCATGGAGAAGAACTGGTCTTACCCTGAAGTGGTTTTCCCTGATAGATCCCTTCGCCACAAACATCTGACTGCTCTCCGGCCGCAGGTGCTCGTAGAAAGGCTCGTCCAGGATCACGCTGTCAATGAGGCTACAGCCTACGTACAGATGAGCATTCTCTCCGTGAACGTACAGCGTGATGTTCTTCCACTGCGAATCCGACAAGTCCACGTCCTCAAAGGACACTACGTTTTGAGATCCCTCAACCATGTAGACCAGATCAAGCGTGTTGGCGCGTCCATTGGACACAATCTCAAACTGACGGCTCCCACTGGGACCCTCCAGACCAATCAGGGTGCCCCTTGAGCTCTTATCCTGTCGCATGGTGGCCACAAACACAAAACCCTCATTGTTCTGGACCTGCTTTAGGATCTGATGGAGGGCCAGGGTGCTCACAGCAGGGATGTGGTCAAAGCGGATGAAGCGGTATGCCGGCGAGTCCCAGTCGTGGCCCTTGAAGAGCTTGGCACCAATCGTCTTTCTGCTGATGCTGCTGATTTTGAAAAGGTCGAAGATGGATTCATCTTCCACATGGTCATCTTTGAATGAGTCGACATGAGCATTTCAGCAAAGTGTGGATGATTGTGTGAAAATACACAATAGATTTTATGTGATGATTATGTAAGCCCATTAACGATTTTCAGGAAAACATTACATCATCTCAGGTCAAAATCATTCAAAAGCTGTTTTGCATTGAATACCACATAGAGACTATTAATAAATCAAACACAGATGAGCTTGGAGGCACAAAGAATAATGGGCAAATTGTGTAATATGGAAATGTCAAATTCAGAATTAGACATAAAGACAAGTAGACTAGGTACATGTCAATGGCAACAGAAAAATAGGTAAACCCTAAATATTTAGAAACAGGTGCATCATGGATTTACCTTGAGGTAGTGCTCTGATGCATAGTAACAGCAAGGGCAGAAAGCAGAGATTTCTCCTGAGTATCATAACTCCTTCAAAATACACATATAAAAACATATTAATAACCCATTTATTACCAAATACTCATTAGGTAGCCCAATGAAACATTCCACATGCCTCAGGTGGGCTGCAGGCAGGGGCGTAGAATTTAGACGCTAGGGACGTGTCCCTACCAATATACAGTGACACTGATATATCCCTAGCAATAATTTTGTGTCAAAACTAAAATATATTTATATATTGATGTCCCCATCCCCACCAATTTTAAAATCAAACCTACGCCACTGGCTGCAGGACATGGGCTAATTGAAAACAGCAAATAAATAAATAAATAATGTACATTTTGTATTGTCATCAGGCAGTTGAAAATGGAATAATAGTACAAATATATTATTTAAAATTACTCTGTATTTTACTACCGTATGTTTGCACATTATTGGGTTTTATATGGAGTTATAAGACAGAGCAACATTAGTAGGAGATTAATATTAAACCCTTTATCCATTTTATGTATCTCAATGATGACATTTATACATGACATCAGACACAGACATCATCTTTCAGAGGGGCAAACTGTAGGCTAATTAAACAGCTGTGGTCACGTGACTATTTAAAACCAGCACATAAAAGTACACATAAAATCAAGACAGTCTGAACGTTGTAGACCAGTCAAAGCCAAAAGTAAATGGATACACCACACCAGTGGGGACTAAATTACTTTTCGTTAATAAGACATTCAACTTAGGCTATATTACGCATTATCAAACGACATCCCAGAAGTAACAGGTCTTTAAAAACATTTAACAATAAGTCTTACTAAACCAAGACATCTGTAACAACTGTGGAAATCTGTCAAACGTGGTTTTGGAAGAAATAATGTGTAAATATTATTCTTATATAGAAAATTAGTCATGTATAGGGAGCACATTTATATAAATAAAGGCTGCAAAATAAAAACTCACCTGTTGTGATGTGCAATCCAACTGAAACAGCACAAGTTTATTTGTCCTCTAAATCTTCAAGATAAATATGCGATACGCAAGGCTTAAAATCCAGTGTCTAGGCTATAACATCCACACGGCTCCGAGTTTCAGTTCAATGGCCTGAGAACTACTGGACTGAAGCCCTTTATACGGTTCAGTCCGAACCATGTCAGTCAGGTTCGGATATGAAGCTCGACCTGCTGAGGGGGCTGAATTATAAGTTTCCCATCATATAATGTCATGCTGGTAACCTACCAATGCAGTGAAACCTCCTGTCCTCCCCTGCAGTGACGTCTCCTCGTCCATATCCCGAGCCAGTGTCTGAGCCTGTGAGAGGAGGGGGAACAGAGATGTGCTGAAGAGACGCTGAATGCTCGCGCAAGATGCTTTTAGACACTCGAGAATCACTCACTGTCAAAAAAAATAAAATAAATAAATAAATAAATTGTTTACATCTATATAAGTTGTAGCCTACATAAATACATGGGTGTAGGCTATTGGCTAATGCTAATTAAACTTCACTTTCAGTTTGTAACATGTAGGCTACTTAAGAAGTCTACTTTGGCAATTTCTTCAGGGGCGTCTGCCATGGCTTTCAGGTACAGGGCAATGCAAAGTAATATTTTTATATACACATATCATTAGTAATTGTTTAATAAAAGAGAAAAGCAAGTGAATTAAATCGATCTGGTTGTTCGTAATATCCATAGACTGTAGGTAACACGAGTTCACTTCAACGGCGTTGCAAATGTGTCACGTGATTTTGCAGGGTTGAGTAGCCTATTGTAATCGCAATTTCAAGAATAGTTTTTGTTTTTCATGAGACTGACCTTGCCTTTAAATATATGTGACATAAATAGTCAAAAAAACAATAAAAACATATTTTTAATTTTATAGGCCTAATAGATTTTTTTTGCCTATGTGTGTCAGTCTGAGAAATCTCATATATTTCACTATAAGAATACCAGTCATTTAATTTAGAGGTTTAGATTCAAAGAATGGGGCAAAAATGTGTCATGCAACGACATATGTTGTCTCAAACCAAAGATGATTTGATATTGTGGTGTAATCAATTTTACATCACTGAATAAGAGACAAACATGATCAATTGTCTTTAAAGATTATTTATTCAACATTTAAATAAATTTTATTTATTTAAAGTGTGACAACGAGTTAGAGGAATCCTTCCTTCTTTAGTTGTTCCTCCCCCAAGGTTGTTTCTCAAGGCTAAATGAAGATAGCCTATGTCTTAGCCATAACTAACACATTGTTTAGATTTGTCTATTATATCCTTGAAAGGAAACCCTCTGTCTCGGTCATACACTTAGTCACACATTAACTTTTGTCAGGTCAAATAAGGACATGCACTTACATATATTCATAAGGATATGTATCGACACTACATTAATCTTTACCATCTTATTTCTAAGATTCTATAAATATGATTAAATGCAAACATATGGAACATATTTATTTGCTTCCACAATTCTTTTTATCATTAATACCTAAAAAAAACAACTTAATTAATTACATCACACTTTACTCTCATTTTCATATAAATTATCACTCTCTTAAACTTTTGAAATAAGGTTTTTAAAACAAGAAAGCTTATGCTGTTTTTTTAATAGGGATAGTCCCTTAAGTATTTAGCAAGCAAGGAAAGACTATCTGAATATTCATATTCTTATATAACTTACCAATCTCAAAGATATTGCGTGACAAGACTTAATCATCTGAGCAAATTGGTTTGTTTTAGATATTGTGCCATCTTTGTAAAAATGTCTTCTGGAAGTACCACTTGGCCAATTCAAAATGCTTATTTTTTGTCATTTAATCGTAAGAGTCTGTCGATCTCATGTGGTTCCACTCAAGCCCCAGAGAGTGATATTTCATCCAAAGCGGAGCAAACATGCACGCTATCAAAACACATCACAGCAGAACATACTGAATATCACTTTGGTTGTTGACACTAGTTCTACCATATAGCTGAATGTGTGCGTTTCAAAATTAGGTTAGTGTGACATGGACAGGATTGCCGTCTCTTGTCCCATTATATTTCTCTATGATGCTGTCTTCATGGCGATTTCAGTAATGTCTTTATGCTGGTACATTCGATATAAGAGGCCACCTATACCTTTGCACCAAATTTTTGGCATGACAGTTTCATAAATCAAATTTTAGTGGACATACATCTTCACTTGTTTTCATAGATTATGTTTATATCATGCATTTATTCATTTTTTTGATGGTTGATAACTGATGAATCTAAATCAGAGAGCAGCATTACTTCTTCCACACATATTGGTTTCATATTTTAATATGATTTCATTTATGTTGCATCTCAACATATTTCTTTCAGGAAAAATAAACCTCACTGATTTTCTTTAATTACAACTAGAGTATGCTGAGGTTATGTAAGTAAGATCCCTTTAATCTTTATTTTATTACCATCATTCTATATTCAGAATCTGAGGTATTCGATAAAATACTTTGCTTATTTGATAGCAGGTTACGCAAGTTCTGAAGAACCCAGGAGGGGGAATGTTCCATTATGAAGTTGGAGAGATAAGTGAGCAAGATGGAAGATCTTACCAAAACACAGATAAATAGACCTCTGACTTCATGCTGCTGGATATCCATCTGTCAAAAATCACACAGTGTGCCATAAAACGAAACTTAAGTGTCTCATAAGGAACTCTTTTCACAATGTTGGACTGCAAAATGGATATTTAAGATATTCTCAGGGAAGTAACAAAAATGTAAAATGTAAAGACTGTCCTACTAAATAAATCATAATGCACAAATAAAACTGATGATAAGAACATGAAAATTCATTACATGCAATTCATTTTTATTTAGACTTTAATCTTCTAATTGCAGTTATATGTGTCACTTACCAGATCATAACAAATCTGTGACACTGTAAGTTTGCATTTTCTTGCATGCACAAAACAAGCAAAAAACTTTAAAGGGTTAATTAACCAATAAAGAAACAGCTGTTCTGCATTTTTACATTTTATGCAGTATGAGACACAAAGGAGTCAAGCTGATTGGTCACACTTGTGACCCATAATGCTGAATGCATAAATGCCATTGTTGATTTCCTTTTTCTTTTGCACAGAAACACAACCATGCCTGAAGACACACAAAACGCTGAGGACAGTTACTGTATTTATGAGAAACAATAGCATATAAATGAACCTGAGTCAGAACTTTCTGACTAAAAGAGGCAAAAGAGAGCAAGACGGAGAGAGTGAGAGAATATGCCGTTTAGGGAGGGAGGAGCTCTGGCCCTGGGTCCCTGGGCACAGAAGGTGCTGCAATGCTGCTTTACTAACAGTCGGAATGGGAAGCACCTCTCAGCTCCATTTCCTCTCTCTCCCCCACTAAAAAATCCTCTCCAAGTCTACAACACAAATGCAACACAGACGTGTACCTCTGTCTCTTGTTCTCAGACTTTGAAGATCCAGTGCAAAAATCCACACTAATCATGTGGATTTCTTTACCATTAAGCTTATTTAAATAAAAACCATAATGTCAGACACATTTCAGCATTCAGCTCAACTCCTTCAATGTCCAAGAGTTCTGTTTCATGAGCATATTTAGGTTTGTTGTGTATTGCATGTATTTCTCTTGAATGATTGTCTATACCTGGAAAGTCTAAATAGTGTGGAAATATATAAAAGTCTGTGGTAGATCAATGTGGGTCTTTCAGTTTTTAGTACACTGAAAAATATATAGGCTAAATATGTTAACATATACAGTATAAGACACAAACATAAAATATTTTTTAAATAATAATTTTTCACCTCACTGGGAACATGATTAGATTAGAAAAGTATGTTAAGAAAACATTAAGTTTTAAGTTATATAAGTTAAATTAACATTAACACTGTAAAAAAATTTTCAATTTTAAGTACAATCAACTTGGATGTTTAAGTAATTACAATTTAAATTACATTAAACTGACAAAAACACAACAAAATTGTATAACTTATAAATATGTTTTTTCAACAAATCTTATATGTTTGTTTCTTATGTATTTTTAAATAGTATTTTGCATTCGAATACAGCTTCTTTTTAAAGTTTAGTATGTTTTCTCCCTTTCTCATAGAATTAGACTTAGAATTGGAATTTATAGCTGACAAGTAAAACATCTCGGTTCCAAACGTAACTTTAATCTCCTGAATAGGGAACGAGACGCTGCGTCAAAACAGGTGTGGGTACACCTCTGCATGATTGCGTCTTGAAGCAAGTCAATTACGAGCATGCCAGGAGTATGTGAGGGTGATGAAGCGTCTTGTTACCTCTTCAGGTAACTAAGTTTACAAACATAACAAAGAAGTTCCCTTTCAAGAGAACTCACACTACATGGAAACGCTGTGGGAACGCTAAACTCACGCCGCCATTTGAGCAAATGTCTGTCAATGAGAAATCTATGTGCACACTAAGACGAAAGCACCTGCGCCCCTGAGAGTGGAGCCAATGTCAAGGTCATAGAACCTCATGAATGTGTGTGGTGAGGACCATCCTCTGAGAGGGTTTGTATATCGCCATTTCTTTTGAGAGACAAGATAGCGAGAAGAAGGACAGTTTTTAGAGTTTTTAGGAACCTCCTCAATAAGCTCAAAGGGAGCCAAGGAAAGGCCTTCCAAAACTATGGACAAATCCCAGGTCGGCACCCTCCTGCAGATTGCAGGAAGTCTCAAGGTGCCATGAAGGAAACGGGTTACTAGGGGGTGTCTTCCCAAAGACACACCACAAAAAGGAGTGTGGTAAGCAGGCTGCCACGTACACCTTTATTGTGGAGGGGGATAACCCTGGGGACAATTTCTCTGGCAGAAACTCCAGAACTGGGCAGTTAACTGGGTAACTACAATTAGAAGATGGACCCCGTCCCAGCAAACTCTCTCTAGAACTCGCCGGAGTAGAGTGATTAGGGAGAAAGTGTACAGACGTGGCCTCGGCCACTGTACCATAGCATCCAGCCCAAGAGGAGCTGAAAGACTGAGAAAGAACCATAGTGGACAGTGTGTCGTAGAAGTGTGAACAGATCTACTTCTGCTCGAACGAAGTTCTTCTATAGGAGCTCCACGGCTCCTGCTTTCAAAAGGATGTCTGCTCCCTGATTAAGATGCCCCAGGATGTAAACTGCCCCGACAGAGAGCAGTTTCCCTTGGGCCCACAGGAGGATCTGGTGAGCCAGCTTGCAAGGGCGCAACCGCAGACCCCCCTGATGGTTTAAGTAAGAGACCACCTATGTGTTGTTGGATGACTGGCCTCTGCTGTATTTTGAACAGCAAGCTCAGTTCCCCAAAGTGGAGAACTGGCAGGGACTCGGAAGAGGAAACCCAGCCGGATGCGGCCCGCGGGCCGCCTGTTGAGTACCTCTGGTCTAAAGTATGAAAGAAATGTATGTACATTTTTAGAATAACTAATTTCTACATTAAACACAACAATACACCATTGCATTCGTGACTCTCCTACGATAAAAGACGACACTTCCGTTTTTCTTCCCACCGGAGCCATTTCAAAATGGCGGCTATGTGAAATCTACGTATAGGATTCCTTCAATCCTTCAGTGCAAGGATTATTTATTTTTAGTCCAAACTGTCCCAAAGTGTTAAAAAATAAACAAACAAATGATAATAATACAAATATATATATTAGGGCAGTCGGTTAAACGCATTATAAATGGTGTTAACGCAAACCCATATTAACAGTGTACATTTTTTTTAATCGCGAGATTAACAGTCTTTTGGCCTAGCAAACTTTGTCATTTTTTTCACATGCTTTTGCAACACGACGCAGCATGCTTGGCATGAAACCCATTCATTTCAATGGCGAGGGCTGAGGGCTGACTGAGTGTACTACGCTCCTAAACAAACAACACACAATACATGTGTATCCCCACCTGTAATGTATCTGAGTAGTGATGAACACACTTTTTGAACTGTTGTTGTAATTATAATGCTCTCCATTATAATGCCTTTTTTATATAGGAAAACTCCTGCCAAGCAACTTTCTAAAGATAGACAAAAAACACCAGGGACAAAGATTTACACAGAGCACTTGCCGAAGACACAGAAGCTCACACTCTTTGGTTTGAGTATGCTTTATAGTTTCCCGGTCGATGACGTCACCAGCCTATGTAGTTCCGTCACGCCTATATAATTCTGTGCTTCACAACACAATCATACAGAGGCGTTCCCACAGCATCTTGACACAGCGCGAGTTCCCTTGAAAGGAAACTTGTATGTTGTTGGAGAGAATCTGAACAGTTTAAAAAATATTTTCTGGCAAAGGTCATACAATCAAATGACTTTAGTTACAAGAAACATCCCGCAGCTGCCTTCCGCATACTCTGACCGACCGTACTGTTTCCCTCAGTCACCATATGGGCAATATGAATAAGAAGGACAGAAATTTTCATTGTAAGTCTAGTGAGAGTCTTGAACTCTGTGAACTAGATGGCCAAACCTCACACTGCTCAATGTAAAACCACTCTAAACTAACATGATATTATTTGAAAAGAGCAATAAAGAATCTAAGGGTCTGACTGTTTTCTCTTACAATGGGGTCCAAAATTCAGAGACCACATTGAAAGTCTTGTTTTTTTCCCATTTAAACCTGGAAATAATGGAAACTTAAAGGGATTGTTCATCCAAAAATGAAAATTCTGCCATAATTTACTCACGCTCACATCATTGTAAACCATCCCATACAACGCAAGTCAATACGGTCCAATATCGTTTGTCTTCTTTTGTGTTCCACATTAAAATCTAAAGGTAAAGTGTAAAAGCGTTTGGGTAGAAAATTATATATAAATATAATTATATTTTTTTATGCATTAAACTTCAGTGGACCTTAGAAAAAAAAAATAATGATGAAATTATCTCTTTAAAATCTGGTAGTCTATGTGTCATTAACACATATACACACACACACACTCTCTCTCATGGTTATGTCTTTGTTCTGACTTCCCACATGTCAAGTTCAGCAGCTGCGTCCATCTGTTCCTAATTTCAGTGTCAGTCACTGTCTGCAGGAAAAGCAAGGAAAACAGCCTGATCCAGTGTTCCGTTTGGCCGTCAGGCGATCATTTTATCAATGTAACCCAGCATCCAGACTTCAGAGAGTTCAGACGGTTCTCAGAATTCTCTCCAAAGCGTTGCATGTAGTATAAAGCTAAAATATCAGAACAGGACTGTGTTAGAACTGACAAGCAGTAAATATTGTATGTTTGTGAGAGTAAAAATATTTTGTGGCAAAGGTCACACAATCAAATGACTTCAGTTATGAGAAACGTCTCACAGCTGCGTTCACTGACCGTAGTTTAGCACACCATATGATTAATGTGAACAATAACTGAAGTGAAGGTATTGAACTCTTGGAGCTTCCTGTGACTTACGATCTAACCTGTAAAACCACTCATAATTTTCTTAATTAGTATATTTATACTATACTACCTAGACATATAAATACAAATAAAGTAAAAAACACCTATAGGCCTATAGCTATAGGCCTATATGTAGGCCTGATTAAAGGCGTCACTTCCGGTTTTCTTCCTACCAGAGCCATTTAAAAATTGCGGCTACGTGAAATCATTGTACAGGATTCCTTCAATCCTTCAGTGCAAGGATTATTTATTTTAGTCCAAACCGTCCCAAAGTGTACAAAAATAAAATAAACAAACAAATAATAATCATAAAAATATATATCAGGGCTGTCGGTTAAACGCGCTATTGACGCGTTAGCGCAAACCCATTTTAACGGCGACCTCCAACTGCATAGGCATCTGTGCCAGGTCAGGAGTGGAGCAGGTCTTGATAGACGCCCCTTTGGCCCGGACCTTGCTCCCCTTGACAGCCTTGAGCCTTCCCTGAATATGTTTTAGGAACAGAGCACGATGGCACCCACGTTCTAACCCCTGGAGATCCCGGGCCGGTCCATCTCTGGACATGGAGGTTCAGGTGGCTATCTCAGGAATATGTGGTAGTTACCATCACTTCTGAGAGCACCCCCTAAGGGAGGTAGTGTGCTTACGCTTAGAAGTGGAACCTATTCGTTGAGTGAGTCTTCTCTCCGTGAGGAGATCCTGAAAGCTTTCGATCATTCAGTGCTCTCTTTCCTGCAAGTTGAGTGGAGTAAGCTTTTCCTCCACCCTCAAAATGATGTTGCCGCTGTCTTGGCACACATCGTGATGTCAGGCCTACCACTCGTAAGCAGTGTGGAACCTGTGTTAGGCTGGGTCCATATGTTGTGGTCCATACGGTGACCCCATATGTGCTCTCTTCCACGATACGGCTCCCTTCAGTGAGCCCGTGCCTTCCCTCGGCAGAATCAGTACTGTCATACTGTCATCCACCCAGTTCATATGTGTATTCTCCACATTACCTCCCTCCGGATTGGATGTGGCTTTCGCAGTGTCCCTTCCTTCCAATGTACGGGGAACACTTTCCCAGTGGTCCTGTAGGAACAGCTTTGACTTCCCTGGCCTTTTAATTGCCTTAAAATTGCGGGGGCATCAGGAGACTTTTGTCTAGGCACTGGAAGGTGGCAGCTTTAGTGGTGTTTTCAAAGGTTATCCCCATTCAGTCGACTGTCGACTACGTCCAACGTTATCGACTGAAAGGGAATGTCCTGGTTGCGTATGCAACCCACCGTTCCCTGAAGGAGGGAACCGAGGACGTAGTCCCTACCACTACCGCTGGACCATTGCTGACTCAAGGTTACGCTTGGCTCCTCAGCGAAAAAGCAACTAGTGTCATACACGCCAACTCCATTTGGCTCGTTCAATAGTACCCAAAGAATATTGGCTCTGACACGAATCCCCATTCAGTCGACCGTTGACTCACGTCCTACATTCCCTGTGGGTTGCATACGGCAACCAGGATGTTTCTGTTTTATTTTTGAGTCCTTTTAGTTTGTTAACTGGTTAGGCAAATAACACACTAAAAACAGTTTTCAGATCACATAAACCTGGAACAATCTTTAAAGACAATGGACAAAACAAAAGTCTTTAATGCGACATTGATGTTTTCCATGTGTACTTGGGTTATCTAAATGTAAGTCTAATTGGACTGAGAATGCCAACTAAGCCATGGGCAACTGCATTTTTTATAAGACAACAGAGGTGTTGAACAATTGATCGAATGAGGAACTGGTTTATGATCTGATGTTTTTATAATTAATTGTACTAAATTAACAGGTCACACTGGGAGCTCTAATAGGAAGAGGTTTGAAACAACATTGTGGCCAATTCAGTAATTTCAATTTATTCTCCATTTGTTTTTGACAGCTTACTTCACATATTGCCATAGCAAGATTTCGGCATCCTGTCATAACTTGGAGCTGTTAAGAACATATCTTTGAAAATGAGGTCTCTGAAAGCAGCTCGCACACAGACTATTCACAGAAACAGGCTATCATGAGGTAGTTAAGTGCATCCATATTTGACATCACTCTGTTTATCATTATAAGTGCACAGCTTCTTTGTTTAGGAAAAGCAGCCAAACCCAATTATAAGAGAGAAGTTGAAGCGTTATTGTTTTTCTTTAATTCAAAAGTTAAGATCAAATGTGAAACCACTGCATAACTTCCTCAGCTATGGCTTGAAGTCATGTGGGTTGAAAATGTTTTCCTGTAATGGCTCATGACAACGAACAAAAACTGCTGAATTGTTTCCATTCACATTTACAAATTGTGCCAAAATAAAACATTAAAAAGTGTTTAATCTTGGTGTTTCATATATGTTTGAAAAATGAATGCATATCTTGCCATTTTTATGCAAACTATTTAATGACATTAGATATTAATGGTTTAACATTAACAGTTAGGAGAGTCAATATAAGCTATTGTTGAATGACCTCAGAAGATTTATTGGTGGAAAAATGCTGCCAGCCATTGTAGTGGACACCACCCATCATTAAAGACTCCAATATTATTCTCTATCACTTACATGAAGATCTATTGCCGCCAGATAGACACAATAGATGTATTGTTTTTCAGATGAGCATCCTGTCTCTGCATTTAAAAATCTTGGTGAAGTTTTTCTTTTCGAAACCCCAAACCGTATGTTTTAAAACATGCAAATAATTCAGCCCAAACCGTTTAATTTACAGAGGTCACTCATACTTTGTTTCGTAGACAATGTCAGTCTTAGGTCTTCTGTCTATTTGTAATTTTGGAAAGTGGAAAGTAGAAAGTTCTCTGCATGATCTACTGATGATGCGCAAATTAAAGAACAGACACAGCCGGATAATAATGACCAACACAATCTACTGTGCCAAGAGCAGCGCAAATTAGTGTCTGGTTTAAAGGGTTAGTTCACCCAAAAATGAAAATTCTGTCAGCATTTACTCACCCTCATGTTGTTCCAACCCCGTAAGACCTTCGTTCATCTTCGGAACACAAATTAAGATATTTTTGATGAAATCTGAGAGCTGGATCACTCCTCCATTCTAGTCCATAGGCTTCTTGAGGAATTGGAACTTGCTGGCCTCGAAAAGTTATTAAAGACATCGTTAAAATAGTCCAAGTGACTTATGACCTAAACATGATATCCTTATATCAATCTTCATTACAAACTGTTGCAAAATGGGCTGTTATTCAACACACAGATAAAACATCTTTTGCGTTCAAATTGTAAGGTTTATAGAAAAATGTATTTAAGTATTTTTTAATTTGTAAAGTATTTGTAAAGTTGCTGCAAAGAACCTGTGCATAACACTGCATAGTGTGTGTATGTGTATATGTGCATGGGAACGTGTTGCTATGTAATGTTCAAATGAACTTTTCTCTGAGGGTGCATCTTTGGCTTAACGGATTGAGGGCGTGAGCATGTTGTCACATCTGTAGGTTGTCAACGGCGGCTGAAATGATGAAATCACAGATCCCGTCCATGATGTAGGTCTCAGAGGTGGCTTGCCAGCATCTCAACGCGACTGATGTAAGACTTTCATTAGTCTGCAGCATCGGATGGACTTAGGGTAAGAACTGAGCCATAGGGTAAATTCCACACTTAAGGGAGAAGAATTAGGCCGGATGAAACAAAGCCAGTTTTCCATCGAGTGTTCCAGTCAACAGCTGTGAAAAAAAAAGACTACTCATGAAACATCCTGTTGCAGCGTGAATTAGTTCATGATAAAACTCTCTATTCTGACTATGAGGTCCTGAATGATTCAAATGAACTAAAGTAACTATGCAGTTATTTATTCCAAAAGTGCCATCTCACATAATCAATGGCATAGTTTCGTGATCAATTATTAAAGCGGAACCACAGACAAAACAGGAACATAACAACACATCTGCCGTCTTAATGACAGAGTCAAAGGGTTGATGGTTTTCATTTATTTATATTTGCCAATAAAAATGTTCTGAAGCTTTTATGTCCTGCACTTTGAATGCTCTCCTGAAGACAATTAGGCCTAGCTATTTAGTTATGAAACCCCATTTTATTCAGCAGTTTGTTTATTGGAATCCCAACAACTCTCTATATCTTTTAACGTTTTGACAGACACAAATCAGAAGTAAAACTTCAGAAGTGTGTTGTGACATGCAGATGTGTTTACCCATGTTCATATTATTGTCCTTGTACATTTAAAGGTGCAGTAAGTGATTTCTGAGAAACAATGTTGATATTTGAAATCAACCCAAACAAACACACTTCTCCCTTCATTGCTACGCCCCCAAAATGTACAGTATATACATTTAAATACATAAGTACAATTTAAGAACTGGTAATCATTCCCAGTCCTTTTTAAAATGAGTTTTTAAAGACTAGACTCACCATTTCTAACAAATTGAGTTGCACTTTATTTTATACAGTACATGTAGCCTACTTAGTTACATAAAAAAGTACTGGTAATATAAGGTAACTACTGTACATGGGTTAATTAGGTTTAGTGATAGGTTTGGTGATAGTACCTACACTCTAAAAAACGATTCGTTGGCTGAACAACCATTACTTATAAAAGTAATTAGATTAAACACAAAAAAATTAAGTATTCATAACTTTTCAACCTGTACTTAACATATATATACAGCTATGGAAAAAATTAAGAGACCACTGCCAAATCAGCAGTTGCTCTAGATTTATTATTTATAATATAAATAATAAATCCAGAGCAACTGCTGATTTGGCAGTGGTCTCTTAATTTTTTCCATAGCTGTATATATATATATATGTATATATATATATATATATATATATATATATATATATATATATATATATATATATATATATACATATATAAAACACAAATAAAATATGTGTAACACAAAAATAAGTTACTAGGTGAACTTAAATATATGCATAAATAAAATGAAAAAACATAATTCATGTCAATAATTGCCTTAATTGCCTCAATCGAGCATTACATTTGCAATAGATTAGATATATATGCAATTTCCCATGATGCCTTCCCAGCCAAAAATTGGAGCCTTTTTGGGAAAAAAATTGACCTCTTGGCATTTTTGGTCAAAGAAATTAACTTTTAAACTGAATTTACTTATATTTTTAAGTAAAGAATGTTACGTGAACTCAAATATTTATGTAACGTGATGCATATATTTTTAAGTAAAGAATGTTGCGTGAACTCAGATATTTAAGTACATATAACAGGTTTTCTTGTTAATTTTAAGTAAAATTATTCCAAGTCGGGATTACTTAAAAGTATGATGCAAAAATGGTGCATATATATTTTAAGTAAATCCAACTTAAAATTTTTAGAGTGTAGTTATAGAAATTGATATAATAAGTGCATAGTATGTACACGCGGAACAGGACTGTTAAATAAACTGCTACCAATTGAACTGTAAATATGACTACAGACATTTCCATGACTTTTAAAGATTGTATTGCTTTTCCAGCCTTGGAAACAACAATCATCTTCAAAAAGTGCTTTTTTTCATGATTTGCTCATGTGAATAAAACACTATTCAAACTATTAAAAAAGTATCTCTTAATATCCATTACACGAGAGTAGATGTTAAAACTTCATGCTGATTTTGCACTCGGCTTTCGCCAATATAAGCAGCAACTAAGACGTAGCTTTACAGTAACCTATGCGCCTCCATTAATTTACACTTCCTTCCACATGGTGATGTGAATGTCATTCTGTCTGGTGTTAATGGCTGAAGTATATTTCCTGGCGCATCAGCACACATAATGGCTGCGATGCTGGCTATGGGGATGAACCACAGTGCGGTCTCCCCAGTGGACCAGCATGACATCCGTCTGGATTGAGCTGAGTGGGGTACATCTCTAGGGTCTTCAAGAGGTCAACTCCCATTCTCAGTGTTACGTCAACTAGTCCACGACACCTCAAGAGGGCTCGACAGTGATTCTGGAGTCCCAGAGTCCCCCACTCAACTTAGTCCAGCTTACTTACCTGAACTTCAGCGTTTCTTTCTTTTTATTGTAACCTATTGAATATTACAAATATCTTTAAATCTTTAACTTTAAATGAAAAAAAAAGATATTAAAGCAAAAGTAGCAAAATAAAAAATAGTATTATTGCTTATTTATGAATATTTTAATGAGTTGGATGAGATGGTTTTTTTTGAAGAAGGCAGAAAGAAGTATCCCATCATAAAATCTACATCAAAAATAGTTATTAGGGAAGAATTCCCTGTCCCATGTATCCTGATATTCCTTTCATTGAGTATTTCTACCAAAGGAGTATACCTAAGCCTAAATGGCTTTACAAGCAACTTGACGATAAATCAGAATGCAGAATATCGTACTTTCTGACGCAGGTTTCATAACCTGATTTACTGCAATGTTCACTGGCTGAAAGCTAAGGAAGGAAGAAACACAAATCAAAGCTTGAAAAAGAAAGCTGAAGGATAAATAACTTGTAGACATGTTTACATGTTTGTTTTTAGATCATAGGGGGATCATTTAATATGGTTAGAATAGCCTTCAATGGATATAAAGCTTTTAGTCATTTAGTCTATGTTTGCAGTGACCCAAGAAAAGCCTGTATTTTCATTAAAATCCCATTTAAATCCCAGATTACCCTGAAGTCACAGGGAAAATCCTTGAAGCTGCAGCTGTGATTTTGAAGACTTAATGACTCAATTTAATTGCTCAGTTGCTCTAAACCTGTCTTTGAATAAGAAATTAATAGAATTATGAGCACATATTACATGCCATCCTTCTTCTCCCAATAATAGCCAGGCATTACAGGGAGTTGCTTTAAATGATCTGCATTTAAGGATAAAGCTGGCTGCTTTAGGGCGGGTGTCAGAGGTGTCTCCAAAAATGTGTAGACCTTCAGAGGGAAAAGCTGAGAGCATAGACAAAGCAAACTGACAGAGCAATTGCCACTGCCCAAAGCCACAAGAGTTATACAAGAAGGAAAATATGCCATCCTGCTGGGCTCACACTTTTTTTTTACCATAGAAATAAGCTTCTTAAGATTGCCCCACTCAAAAAGGTTTTTTAAATGTTCTTCCGCACACATCCAATCACTTGTAACACACCTCACACCACAGGAATATCTTATAAGATAATCTGTAGAACCCTTAAGATAATCGGGACTTAACCTAGGATTGTCAAAGGAGGAGAATTGGGCCCAAAATCGGGTGTGTGGGTGCCTTTACTTGGCGAGAGAATTTATTTAGTATACCAATACACTGTATTAAGTATATATTTATGAATTCTACAGAGTTAACAACTGTTAAGTCACAATGCACAGTGAATCCAAAGATGAATGACTTATCATACTGTTAACACGTGGCCTGACAGCCTCTTCAGTCTGTATTACAGTTACAGCCCAAAAGCTGCCAAAACTGTCAAGAATAAGCAATTTTCCAGACACATTCAAATGCAACCTCAAGACAGAACTCTTTAGGTCAGATCACCATCCCTGTTCTCATATGAATCCCTTAATTAAACTTAACTTCGATTTGATAATGCTTTGAGATACAAATAAAACTGATGGACATCACTGTTATCTATTTTAATCCATTTAGCAGATTTTACCCCCAAAAGTCAGCATATAAAAGGGGAAAATTTACAGACTCCGGGCTCTATCTTGCACCCGGCGCAAATGACTTTATACACTGACGCATTTATCATTCCTATTTTGCACTCGCGCAAAGCGGGCTTTTTTCCTCCACAGACGCACGTCGGTAAACTAACAAATGAACTTGCGCTTCCTGGGTGGGTTGGCGCAAAAAGGAGGCGTGTGTCGGCGCAAATAATCCCTGGTGCTATTTTGCAGTTCCAGAAAACAATTGCGCTAATGACCAGAAAAAACCTGGTCTAAAGTCAGTGGCGCGCTGCGCGTATATTCAGATGCTATTTTAAGCGTGCATGCTTGGCCATAATACAGAGTGTGAACAACGCGGATACACTGTAGATGATTCTCTCATCAACACAGATGCATTTTACTTTTTGCAAATGATACATTATTATACAGAAAAATATATAAACATGAGGGAAATCATTGTTGTGTCCATGATGATGGGAAAAACAGGCATAAAGCTTACACATTTACCCAAATTATTATATGCATGTTTAACCCGAAGCTAATTTGGGTGGGTTTGTCCCATCCCCAGTGTCCCTTCTCTTTCTTTTTACGGCCCTGACGAGAACATCGTTCTACTCGGCTGTGAACCGATGCTGAAGCGCGCCTGGTAAATGCGCCGTTAAAATAGAATTGCGCCACGGAACAAGCGCATCTCGTTCATCATGCTCTTAAAGGGTATAAGTCATATAAACAAACCCACACACACACACACACACACTTTAATATGCTATTATACGCCATATAACTCCATGTAAAAGCCAAAAACTAACCTTTTTTTTGCACAGGCCTTTCTAAAGGGTTATCAATGGTAAAAATTACAAATTTACCACTTCCCAACAGGGAAAACCACCAACAATCAAAAATGCATGATGGTGCATGGTGTCATGGCTTTGCAATTAAAAAATGTGGTTATAATGAAAGTCAATAGGGCAAAAACAGCCACGAACAATAAATGAGGGAGAAAAAGTTAAAATCTGATGCTGCACAAAAACTAAAAATGCATCAAAAGCAATGTTGTTTCTAATCTTTGACATGTCTAAGACTGTGATAAAAATTACAAAAAAAATCCAGTCCACAATCATATTTTATATTGAAAGTCATTTTGTGTTTTTTCCCCCCAAATCAGTGACATGATTTATGAATTTGTCAATGAAATAGTTAATATCCTGATTTAAAAAAAACAACAACATTTAGTAGTTTTGATCAGGACTGAGGTTGATTAATATATTTATGCAAAAAATGTTTTTATCTGATACATTTTTACGGCAGTTAAAAAGTAGTGGCTGTTTTCAGCAAGTAGACGTGGAGAGCTGAATGATTTACTATAATTTGAGGCCTATCAAGTATGTAAACCTGCACTGATTTTTTGTTAGTACTGTTCTCATTGTTGCTCTTCCCTAAAAGGCATAGGTAAGATGGAAGCAACCCTTCTGGAGAACAAAGAATCTGTGCGATATCACACATCTGTAAATGTCACAGAAGGGTCACACCTCTGCACTAACTTCCACAAGAAGGTCTCAGACTTTACTTATGGGTAGTGTCTGCCTGAACGGAAAGTCTCTCTCACTCTCTGAAGCCCGTTAGGTGGTAAAACAAAGCATTTGAAAAAGGAAAAATCAAGGCCAATGATTATACTTTCAGAATCATACATAGTAGTTTTGCTATTTGGACGGCAATGGTGTGAGTCACACACTGGTATCTTCATGTGCGCAAACCACTGTTTAAATGATTTATTATCTGTCAGCAATGCCTCATCCTTAAATGTCCTAATAACCCAAAAAGCCAGTGTTTTGAAAAGAGGAACTTAACTTGAATAATTGAATTAAATATAATACACAGTGAGTATTCACAATAGGAACTTCTGTAAGTGGCTGAATAACAAGCAAAAGTAGGTTACATGGACTGGCTGCAATATCTTCCCTAGTGTTATTATGAGAATAATAGGTCAAACATAAACACAAAATGCTATTTTCTGACATCACATTACAAAAGTTAGTGAGATAGACAATTGAATAAGCAGTGGAAAAAATTACTGTTAAGAATCTTACACCTGAAATACATTAAAACAGGAGAATGTCCTGGAATGAGGATGACATCTCCTTTGGCAGACACCAGTAAAGCATTACAGAGAGCATCTGCAGCACAAAATGGGCTAATAACCTCATTTTGAATTATATAAAGTGCCCAACCAGCCACTGCTGAGCATGTTATTCTCAAATAATTTAATAAAAATATATACATATAAAATATGTAATTGAAAATAAATAAATTACCAAAAAATCTATTTGTAATACCTTTCATATCAACAATGCTTGCCCATTGTAAGAATGAAAATCAAGCCTAATATAAAGCATTTATTTTATTTATTATTTTATATTATACAAAGTTCTGTACAGTTTTATGCCACATGGCATCCATAACACTGGATCTCTCCAAACTTATGACCACAAAGCAGCCAAGAGATACAGCTACAGCTGTTTATGCAATAAAATCCGGCCTCTGCCTTAGGATATAACTCTTTCTCGTCACACATAGCTTCCAAAGTCCATGTGCTGCAACTTAAAGACAAATACAGCCCAATGTGCAGAAATAATATACAGTGGCCTCCAAAAGTATTTGGTAACTTAAGTCAAATAAAATGTCTGAATACCACTGTATTATATAACAAAATATCAAAGCAAGTGGCATTGCAACCAAATGCTGCTCTGCATGGTTTCAATATTAAATTCACTTTTCTGAGCCATTTTTATCACAACTTTGTTTTTGTCCCAAATGGTGATTTTTTGTGGATGTACTTTATGAATTCACAATTATGTTCCACTAAGTGCCCAAATACATTTTGACTTCATCTGGAACTGTCTGTCTGTTTATCATCCAACCATTTTATATCCTAACAAATCCTAAAAAAAAAAAGATAATTCAGTGACATTAAGATATTAGATGTGACTTTAGTGTCCAAATATGGATTAAGGCCACTGTATGTTATAAAGAGCATCTAGTGAATAAAATGGAGTTGTAGTAAACACTATGGGAAAGAAACTCTATTATACTAACAATAAATGCAGATTTGACTGATGAAGTACATATTAAAATTGTCCACTACGTCTGAATGAAATGAGACCTGAGAGTTGATGCATGTTGACTTATGAACTGAGCTTTTAAACTTCACAGATCTCTGTAACTCAGCCAGTACAACAGCGACCACTAAGACTTTCCACTTCCAGTCTTGGAAATGTGAATGAATAAGAGCTTGGAACAGGACAAAGAAAAAGAGCAAAACAGTGCATGCAAATCTCAAGGCCATGTGCATAATAATCCCAGCTCAAAACACAAGGACTAATTCACACGGGAGATTTTAAGATGGGACTGGATGTGATAACACCTATCAAAGCGGATGAACAATGAACCACTTTGAAAGTTCATTTCGTTCGTTGAATGAACCAAATGACACGAAAAAGATTTGTTCATTTTGATAAACGAGTTGAACGAACGTGCATCACAGAACAGAGCAAGGCGACCATTTGAGCTTATAAAACTTAAACTTAGTAATTTTTGTTTTTTTAATGAGCGATCGTTTTGCTTGATAAGACCCTTATTCATCGTCTGGAATCGTTTAAAGCCATTTGAACAGTTTGCACTGAAACTGTCTTTTGGACCTTGAACCATTTGGTTACATAAAGTGCATTATATGGTGAAAATGTATTTTCGAACTGAAGACAGAATGACATGAATATCTTGGATGACATGGGGGTGAGTAAATAATCAGCAAAAGTTTTTTTTAAAAGTGAACTAGTCCTTTAAAAGAATGATTCACTCATGAAATGGTCTGTTCTTCTATCATTAATGCAAGAAGAGCTAGGGCATAAGATAGGATTCAGTGAATTATGACTTTAATTTTGGTTTGTTCTTCATGCAAACCTGCTTCAGAAGACAGCTGTATTGTGTTGAATATTTTATTTTATGGTGCAATTGCATCCTTTTTGAAGTTTGAAAAGCTTTAGTTCTCAGTCATTGCAATTCCATGGAAAAGAGAATGAAAAAAAGTCATCAAAAATAGCTCTTTTGTGTTCTGTAGAAAAAGAAAAAGGTCATATAGTTTTGGAACAACAAGAGGGTGATATAATTTTGGCTGAATTATTCTTTTTAAATGATGGCTGAAGACTTCTTCCAGAAGACACTTCATTTCCTTCTTAAGAACAGACAGGCTAATTGAACATCTGTGTTACTTGAAAAATAGAAGAGCTCCCAAAGCAAAACAAGCCATTAATGTGCCACATAATGATCTGAATAGCCATGGCTCTGATATCCAGACCCGTAAACAACAAAACAGGTAAGAGGTTGACCTTGTAAAGTAAGAGATGACACTATAGACATGTGTTGGTATGGACAATAAATACTCAAATACAGAACCATCAAAATGACTCATATGTGGCTCCATTTTTGGCTTATATGATGTCCTAACAGGTCCCCCAGGGACCCTATACAGTGGATAGACAAACTAAGCAGGGACACTAACTGACACACTCTGGCTTCATATTTAGCACCAAAAACTCTGGACCAGTCTTCCTAGCATTGTCCAGAAAGCAGACACACTATCTCTGTTTAAATCTAGACTAAAAACACATCTTTTTGTGTGGCATCCACATAGAAAATTATACATTCATATTATTCAAATCAGTTAAATGATTATTAGGCTGCAGTAGGTCAGCCAGAACTGGGAACACTTCCTATAACACCTGATGTACTCAATACATGAAGAATGGTATCGAAGTCTTTCTGCTTATCTGCTTATGGTCCAGGCCATATCCAGACCGGATGGAGGACCTGCGCCTAGACACGACCACAACCCATGATGTAGTCAGCCGGATCCGGGCCGTATCCAGAGCAGATGGAGGACCTGCACCTAAACATGATCGCAATGCATCCCTGAAGAGTAAGAAGAGATTATGTCAACTAGACCTAAACTAGCCCTCATCGACACAACAGCCATCTGCACTGATCCTCAACAAACCAGTCTCCATGTCGGTGTGATGACTCTGATCTTAAACTAGATGGAACTGGATAATATTCTGACGGTTTCAATCCAATCTGAATTCTGACCTATAATCCTGCCTGAATCATAATCATACACTGTTAGTTTGTTGGCCAGAGCAAAACTGGCCCTCAGACTGAGCCTGGGTTCTCCCAAGCTTTTTTTTCTCTATTCTACTGTACCACCTGATGGAGTTTTGGTTCCTTGCCACTGTCGACTTTTTCCACCTTTGTTGCCATTAGCTTGCTTAGTTGGGGACATTAGAGTTAATATTCAACAATAATATTGATCTGCCTGCATTGGCACTATTATACAAGAACTGAACTGAGCTGGACGATGACATCACGGTTTACTCCAGAGCGGCTATATATGAAGAGTTCAGATGCAAAAGCCTCTAAATGCCATTTGAAATATTCTTCTAAAATGACCATTTTTATCAAGCTTGTATATTTAAGTTCAGTAATTTCACTTAAATGACAATTAATAGGTAATCTTCATTGCCATTTAAGTGAAATTACTGAACTTAAATATACAAGCTTGATAAAAATGATCATTTTAGAAGAAAATTTCAAATGGCACTTAGAGGCTTTTGCATCTGAACTCTTCATATATATATATATAGTATATATATAATAGCATTACAGCATCACAGAAGAAAATAGCATCACAATTATATATATATATATATATATATATATATATATATATATATATATATATATATATATATATATGGATTGTGATGCTATTTTCTTCTGGAAACAGACAACTTTGTGCATTATTTTCCTTTTATCTATATAAAGCTGCTTTGAAACAATCTGTATTGTAAAAGCGCTATACAACTAAATGTGACTTGACTTGACATACAGTACAATATCAAATATGCTGCATATAATGTGCATATATTAAAGCACTTGCATGTGATGGGGGTGGTGATGGCGCAGTGGATAAGACACATGCCTTTGGTGTGAGAGACCCGGGTTCAAATCCACTGTGAGACACCAATGTGTCCCTGAGCAAGACACTTAACCCCTAGTTGCTCCAGAGGCGTGCGACCTCTGACATATATAGCAGAGTCATATACCTAAAGGTGGGGTATATTTTCTTTTAGGACCATTTTTTTCAAAATCACTTGAAATCCTATACCTGACTTACAGCCACTGAGTTAGAAGCACTAAAATGAAAATTGAGCAATTTAATCATCTGTGGAATGGGCAGGACTGAAAAACTCCAGCCAATCATTTCCAAGACCACCTAGAATCATTGGACACTAAGTGCATCAATCAAACGGTCGTACCATCCCCCCCCCTTGTGTGCGTGTCCCCTTCAGTGCGCATACTCAAAGCTCATGAGTTGTGACCCAGTCACAGTAAGTGCAAGTCGCCCAGATAAAGAGATAGATAGAGAGAGAAAGTGCAATCTCACGCATCTGAGTTTTGCAGATGCATGATTGCGTGTCCATGTTCTTCGAATGGGTGGAGTCAAATAATATATTTATTTTTATGTATTTGAACAAAGTCTCTTCTGCTCACCAATGCCGAAATTATTTGATTAAAAAAACTGTGAAAAGTAATATTGTGAAAAGAATTACTATTAAAAATAACGGTCCCACTTTATATTAAGTGGCTTTAAGTACTATGTACTTACATCGAAAAATAAGTACAACAAATTATTGTGGTCCTGTTGTATTGTAAAACACTTTTGCTGCTATTGGGGTATGATACGGGTAAGGTTAGGGTCAGGTGTGGTGGTATGGGTAGGTTTAAGGGTAGGTTAAGGTGTAAGGGAAGGGTCAACTGTGTAATTCCAAATGTAATTAGGCCTACATAAATTAATTACAGCTGTAATTACATGCTGGTATTTTTAAAATATAAGTACAATGTAAAAACATGTATGTACACAATAAGTCCATTGTATCAAATTATTAATTTCAATGTAAGTACATAGTACTTAAAGCCACTTAATATAAAGTGGGACCAAAATAACTGTTTTCTATTTGAATAGATTTCAAAATGTAATTTATTCATGTGATCGCAAAAACCCTCTGCCGCACCACCTTGGACGCCTTTTGAAGACAACTGATCTAAAGAAATGCAAGTTTTAATGGTGAGCCCTTCAATCTAACAACTGATGTCCTTTCACATTATTCCAGAAAGACATGCTGTGGTGTTGAGCACCTAATGCAGAGCAGGTGCATGACATTCTCTTTTGTCAGGGCTAATACATAACCATGAAATTAGAGTTCCTACTTCAGCGTGGAAGGGTTTTTCAAGGCCATCTCTATGAAATATGATCCTGCATCTGTTTCTGGCCTCAGACAAGTAATTCAGTCAAACGCTCAGGCTGATCAGTTAAAGTGCTACATCCTGACTTCCTACACACTCTCCAACGTATAAACAGATGCTCCAATGGATCATTCAGAGCATGTGCTGTCAAAGCCTGTAATTCAGTTTTATATTTTCTATGTGCTAACATGAAACTGAGATAAATAATTTGGGGATCTCTAAAGATGACATTATGTGGCTTTGTGCAAGACCCACGGTTATATTTACAATACAGACTCCCCAGAAAGGCATGATTGGTGTGACCAATTAATGTCATCTACACAACCACAATGTCTGTAAATCATTAATGGGCTCTTAAATAGTTTATACCTTTCAGCCCGATGTGTGGTCACACACTGATGGACTGCTCACAAAAATTCTCATTTTTCACAAAGACAAATTTTGACCCAGATTTGGACTTGGTTTTCTATTCTCATTATATTTCTTAGACTCATCCATCTGTAATCCTTCTGTTTTAATGAGTTTTACAGGACAATATGCCTTATGGAAGAATAGAAAAACTATCAAAAAACAACACAAAATAAAACAGGCTTTTGAATAATTTAAAATAATCACTCTCATCTCATTTAAAAGCATAAAGTGGCAAATATGATCTGCTTTTTCTTGTTTGTGGGGTAACATTAGAAAAAAAAATAACTCGATGCCCTCAGTCTTCTGGAATGCTTTACATAAAAGTTCTACAAAGAAGGTAATTCAGGTTTAAAATGACACGAGAGTGAGTAAATGGCAGAATTTTTATATTGGTGTGAAGTACTACTTTAAAGTCAGTGTCATGAACTAACATGATGTAGCCTGTATGTTATTCTATTTTATGAACTCATCTCTCAGATATTCCCCATTTCTTATTTATAAACAGAGCAAACATTTTTTCCGCTCTGATAAGGAATGCTCTGGAGATGACAGATAGTTGAGTTATGAAGCAGAAGTACTGGCACCACAACTAGTGCTGGGGATCCAAAAGGTGTCAGTCTGAGTGCAAGACGTTTTGGGAAGTTGTGACAAGAGTTGAAGTCGTGATAAAGGAGCCGAGCTAAAGCACATGGGTCAGGAAGTCAAGACGCAAGACAGCCACAGTGGAGAAGATTGGCTATTAAAACTAAAAAACGCTATTTGGGCACTTATATGATTAAACTGATAAAAATGTTTTTTTGCGTGAAGTAAATACTACAGAAAAAAACTATGTAATTTACATGAAAAAAGTTAGTTCAGGCAAGAATTAAAAAAAATAAGTAAATTCTATAGTAGAACTCAATTCAATCGTGTAGAAATGAAAGCGTAAATATCAACATTATAAAATTAAGTAAAATTACTCAACTTTTCTGATACTGGTGTTCCCATCATGCACTGGGCCATGAATAATTAATGAGGTTGATTTTTCACTGTTTTCCAGCAGTATTTACACTATTTTATCATTACTTTTGTTGTTAGGATTAGTAATTTGCCATTTTGTGACATTTGGAGTTCATTTTCTACTTAAAATGACACATTCAAACACAAAAACGATCTATCAAATGTTACCGTCATTGTGTATTGTCTACCAAGTATTGAGGTCTGCGTTCACACATGCTTCATCAAAAGTGAAGACGTGATGTGACACATTGCAAGTATTGATTACTTAAACAGTGTGGTCTAATTCATTGTTATATTTGAGTGAAATGTTGTACTAAAGAAAAATTCAAATAAATCAGAATAGATATTACTTAATCTTTAATAAGCTAAATAAAAATTACTTAATTTCTCATGTTACTTTTACTTAACTTAGTTAAGTATAGTTTACTTAATTATATGTGTGAAATTTACTCAAAAAATATCAGTGCAAAAACTTGCCTTGAAAGTAAATTTTACTTATTGTTTTTTACAGTGTAGTTCATGAAATTAAACTTAAAAAAATCCTGAAATCCAAATTCTGTCATTATTTACAGTATTTATACTTATGCTGTCAACTTATATATGATTAGTCCTTTCTGTGGAACACAAAAAAATCTTTTCTATAAAAAAGTTAATTCTTTCAAGCTTCAAAAAGGCAAAATGAAAACAATAAAAAAGTAGTTAATTCGACTTGTTTGCATTATTGAGACATGATTTTATTATCAGTGAATAATAAATTACATTTTGGCCTGCTAATAAAAAAAAACTGTTGTATAGCGCATGTTGATATTGACTTTATTATATTACACATATGTACACTACCAATAAAAAAGTTTGGGGTCATGATAGAAGTATAACAGAATGATTTCTGAGGGATCATGTGGACTAGACTGGAGTAATGGCTGCTAAATATTCACCTTTACCATCAGGAATAAATTACATTTTAAAATATTTTATAACAGAAAACACTTATTTTGGATTGTAATAGTACTTCACAATATTTTTACAGTATTTTTTATCAAATAAATGCAGCCTTGGTGAATATCAGATGAACATCAGATGAATAAAAAATAAATCATAGCATCCATACTCTTTAAAAAGTAGTGCATATTAGATTATTGAATCCCCCAACCTTTTGTCTGTTTCACAGAACAAATATAACAGCATATATGTGAAACAAAGACATTATGGTAAGTGGATTATAAGATAATTTTCAACTATTCTAACACATTTATAATACATTAATGGCACTGTATTAGATAAATATATAAGTAGCATTTCTTTAAAGAAATGCACAGGCAAAATTTGTACACAATAAAAAAGGACAGAAGAATACCTGTCCATGGTTTAACTACACCTGTGGTTATAGAACAACTGGCTTTGTTTAGTCACTAAAACATCTCATTTAGGAACCATTGCAAAAAAACTTTACGACAAGTTAGTTCTGAGCTATACTCTATCATCATTAGCTCGCAGACATTAAATGGTTTGATTTAGTTATCCAATAGTTATCAATGAAATTAATGTACCGTAATTGTGGCGTTTCAGGGTCACTGTCTCTGAGATCACTAGAGTCCCTGAACTATCCAAGATTAAGAAATACTCCATTATTTTAACAGACAGTTTGTGTAAATTAAAATATGTAAATGCAGGTAAAGAATTTGATCTGATTATTTAAATCACTAGAGTTTGTCTGCCAAAGATGTGACAGCCCTTGGGTTTCAATGCACCGAATCCCTTAATGGAAAGCACAAAAGTCTTTCAGAGGATCATTTGCTCAAGGGCCAAAGACGAGGCAAGACTTCAGACAGCTTCAGCTCTTCGGTTGATATACTGACCAGATGATGACCGAGCGTCAATTCCCCAACAAGATCTCCCTGCCGATCACGTCTCTCTCTCATGGCCCAGAGAATCAGAGATGTGAGCACATGCTGAGCTCACTCCAGATCGCTTTATAAATCCCACACATTTGCAATGCATGAATCACACTTTCCCTCGCAAAAACGTCCTGTAGCACTAAACCAAAGAATACATTTTACAGCCCTGTAAATTACCACTCACTCCTCCCTGCGTTCCACTGTCCAAGGTTACAGCATGTTCGTATCCACCGCTGATCAAAAACGGTTAGTGAGTCCCCTCATTATTTACTCATTGTCATATTGATCGAAACTCATATGACTTTCTTTCCTGAATTATATTATTACGAATGAGGAATACAACTGAAATAACGACTTCATTTAAATATATTTGTCACACAAAGATATTATATTATTTCAGAAGACTATATATGAGTCGTATGGATTACTTTATGGTGGTTTTGAATGAAAGCTTGATTCCATCTCAGAATAATCAATTTTAAAAGATAATTGCGAGTAAGTCAGAACTGCGTGAATTGTGATCCTTGTGTTTTGCATGCATTTTTGAAACATCAAAACCGCAGTCCTGATTCATATTATGTGCAAATTAAAAAAACTTCAAATGTTTCCTGTTTAAAAACTTCAAATGTTTCCTTTTGCGTTCCACACAAAAAAACAACAACAACTTGGGGTGTGTTTCCCTAACACAGTCTCATCCCAATTCGTCATATAACTGACGTTTTGGGACGTCTTTTGACCATTCGTCAATATACGACTTTCTAGGACCCCTTAACGTCGGTACAGATGACGATCCCGGGTCGTTATACAACTGACAGCTTTACCTTTAACGTCATTTAGGTGACGAGTTGGGTTTAGGGTTAGGTTTAGGTCTGGGGTAGAGTTAGGATCCCATGACGTCATCTACCGACGTTTAAGGGGCCCTAGAAAGTCCCCAAAACGTCAGTTATATGACGAATTGGGATGAGAACTGTACAACTACATAGTTCACTGCTTCACTAATCACTACCATAGTACGATGCATCGTTGGAGAATTCAACTAGCTAGTCACGACTGTTTGCTAAAACCCATTGTCGCAAAGTATCGATTCAACCACGTTGGTTTCGCACATGGTGGAATAATAACTGCTTTTAATGAAACTGTTTGAGATCCAATTAACGCTAGATTTTTTAATATAAATTACAAACATGTAATCTGAGGACTATTTCTAATTGTTCTCAGTTATTTTGCTTCATTATCAGACTCAATATTTGGCTCGTTCTTACATAGTAGAGCACGTTCGCACATGCGCACTCTTCAAACACGTTACTTTAAAGCTACTTTGAAAACTAAAAGACGTAAATTCCATTTGCATGTATTCTAAATAAAAGGCACCAGTTGTACTGAATGTCAGCTTGCTTATTTTGCTCAAGATAAGGATTTATTACCTCCAAATATCATGCAATATAGAAACGATGCCTCTAACCACAGGCCGAGAGCTGTCGTTCAAACCACACAACTTTGCGATGCTGTTTGCGAATGTTTGTTGGAACGATGGTTTCGGAAACACCGACTCGTTGAACTATGCTGATAACGACGGAACTTGCGACCATAGTTGGCTAACAATGCTTTGGGAAACGCACTCCTGATAGTCATTCTAACCAGAAGGGTGATGTAGACAATCCACCTTATTCATGACGACCGTACTGCGTTTTGAATTCTAGATGGCATTTCCGGTTTGGGGAACTTCCATTCAAAAAGGCTAAAACTGAATCATTTCAAATAATAAGGTTGCCCTACAAATAAAGCTGATCCGTCAGTTTAACTGGATAAATAGTCAATTTTCCTTCATGATTTATTGTCAGACATGAGAATAACGTTACAGGTATTTTAACGTGACGTGTTACAATAAGAATATCTATGGCAAGAGCTTTTTCAGTCGCTGCTTTCTTTTCCTCATGATGATTTCAATTTTTTTCTAACACAGTCTCATCCCAAAATGTCATACAACTGACGCTTTTGACCACACGTTAACATCCGCGTTTTAGGGTACCCTTTAACGTCAGTTAGATGACGATCCTGGCCGTCATACGACTTACGCTTTACCTTTAACGTCAGTTAGGTGACGGGGTAGGTTTAGGTATGGGGTAGGGTTAGGATTAGAGAGCGTCGACGTTAAAGGGTACCCTGAAACGGCAGATGTTGACGTTAATCAAAAGCGTCAATTGTATGACGTCTTGGGATGAGACTGCGCTGTTTTTCCTGGTAACGCTTCCTTTACAGTCCAGTTACCCATGTAAATACTATGTACTTATTTTAGTAACTACAATTACTGGGTAATAACTAGTACTAACCCTGAACCTACCCCTAAACCTACCCCTGTTCCATGTAATTACCTTATATTAGCCAGTATTTTCTAGGTAAGTACACTGTGAGTACTACTGTAAAAGGAAGTACAGTACCTTTACAGTACCTTACCTTTTCCTTTGCAATCCCCTGTAAAAGTATGAAAAGGACACCATATACAGCACATTTGTGGTCTGTTCTCCCAAATTTAATTTAGGATATTCCATTAAATAATTAACTGGAATGCACGAAGAATCTCTCGTTATTCTCCTCAAATCCTAATGTCTCTTTCCAGGTTTGTTTTCACAGGTAAATGCAATTAATCTGTCAAAATGACAGGAATCACTTTGATATAGTCACCGTAATGGTTAAGTTAATGAACATTTTTGATTAATGCTTGTTATACAATACAGATATTTGCCTACCACAGTGATATTTAACCAAAGACTCGCGCATATGGGGCTATTTTGTCTGTTGAAAGTACCTGTTGATTCTTTTAAACTTTTAAATTTTATTTTAATGTTCGATGGTTGAAGGGTGAGTCGATTAATGACACGTTTTGCGTTCATAGAGCAAGCCTTTCACTGATTGTTTAAAGCTTAATGGAAGTTACACCCATAATTTGTGCAAAGCGTCATGGGTCGTAGGAATAAGGTGGATAGTCGGATTAAAAATCTTCAGTGAATTTTTTTTAAGTTGACATTAAATGGAATTTCCTGCATGTTATTGATCTCATTGTGAACTATCCATGTATTTTTTTAAATCCTGTAATTAAATCAAAACAAAATAACTCAATCTACCAGTGAAATAACTTTTCTCTATACGCAGGACTTCTCCAATCATTTCGTCTGCATAAAACCCAGACCCTTTCTTAAAATCAAGTGCAAGCTCGCATTCAGGTCTGCCTTCATCCAAACAGCAACCGAGTGGATTGAACCAAGTCTCCACTCTACATTTCTTCTTTTCAATAACATGTTTCACTTGAATGTACATCACAATACATGAGAAAGGATCTGTCACTGCTTCCATAACCTCGCTGGATTTCTCAATCCATATTTCTTATATCAGGTCAAACTCACTGGACTTTTAAATCTATTGTGGTTTAAATGGCAACACAAAAAAACTTTTGTTAGAGCTCTCTTGTGCCTAAAGTAATAACCTTAGCAGAGTACATATACTTGATTCACAACCCGCCATACACCAGGGAACAAAACATTTATCTCAGATCTTTCCTCAAACATACCTTTAGCACAGTTGGCAAAATCATTCATGTGAACATGACAATGAAACAGATCTTTGTTGGAGTGTATTTGACTAACATTCGATATGAGGACTCTGTTTATTAAAACAGCAGTATGATGGCTGTAACAGGCCCATTTGAGGGATGTGTTGAGTTGTGGAGACGGGGGACTGAGGTGAGGACACACTGGACCGAGCGAGGGTGTAGAGGCTCGTGCTGTGTCTAAAAGCGATCTCCCCACACAACCTTTGATTCGCTGCGTGAAACCCCCAGTGGAAGCTTTTTCTGTGGATTCATTTAACGGTGAAAGGAAGATGGGGTTTCTCATATGTCCCACAGTAAGGCAGCGGGACAAAACACACACTGTAAAACATATTCAGCTGCACTCAACGAGAAAGGCTGTAATAAAAGAATCTCATTCAGTAGTCGAATAGATTCTTCTTTTCAGTACGTTCATATACGTTATTGTAATCTATGTCATGAGGTATTTGAGAAAATAATCTTTCTGTCATTTATAGTCTTTGTGGTTAGAAGCAAAATTCAAGTTGGCCTACAGTACAAAAAAACAAAAAAAAAACAAATACACACCAACAATTCCAGTCATTTCAACAGGAATCCACCAGGAATATCTCATGAGAGTGAAACATTCCCCCACGCAGATATAACTTTGGGTTCAAGTTTGTCTCACAAATTATCCGTGAAAGAAAGCAACTTTGTGGACTCCACTATTGACAATGGACCGTTTTTGCAGGCAAAAATCTGCTAATGTGACCGCATATTAATTCTAATTAAGAATAGCATGCATGCTTTGTTGGAAGCATTCCCAGAATGCACAACAATAGTAAAAACCAAGCCAGCAGACAAGGCAAAAGTAATGCAGTATAATTCAGTACTGAAAAATACTGGTAAAAATTGTCTGTAATTAAAATGGATTATTTTACCCAATGGCTTAATGTCAAACATAAATGAAATTAATAATTATGCCTTATAGGTAGCTGTCTATGTAGGTAATGCAGAGCAAGGCAGCTCAGTTAATATTAATCAGTATAGGTTTGGAAATGTTACTCCCTGCCTATTACTTTTAATTCTTATAATTAAGTCCAATACAGTAAAATGAAGTTGCCGCCTTTAAATTTTAAGTACAATCAATGAAATGTAATTTCAACTTAAATTATAGGCCTATTAAACTGACTTATTTTTTTTAAAGTTAAAGCAATGTAAAAACATGTTGTAATAAATTATTGATAATTTCTTTTTTACAGTGTAATTAATTCAGCCCAAGTCATGTACAAAAACCGTTTTGTCTTAGCTATTCAAACACTGAACAAATGAAATTGGAGGGATTAAACCAAAGCCTAAAATGCCCTAAAACTTTAACACTAGCTGCTTTGTAAGAATTGTTTCAGTAAAATTAGAGTTATCGTTTAATGAGATATTGTTTACCTCTGGATTTGCAGGGTTGAAAGCCACATTAGGACCGTTTCGGAGTCTCTCTGGAGCTTATGGAGAAAGTTGCTGCTGCGTGTGTCATATATATAGGCCTGGAAAAAAGGTTAATGGACAGGTTGAAGGTTGAAGTCTCAGTACAACACATGAAACACATATTATCAACATCAATATAAGCAAAAAAATATTGCTTCATATGCATTCACACTCTTTGTAAAGAAACTTTCATAAACTGGCTTCAGTGTCTCAGAGAAAAAGTTAAAAACGTTGAAGAGGCCAAACACACTACCTCATGTTGCATGGAGTATTTTCAGGGAATACAAATGTACTGTGTGAAAATCTTAAAACTTAACAATACGGGTAACAAAGATAAACAGTATGCATGTAACAATGTAATCATATTGATAGCATTTTAGCAGTATTTATAGTTAAAAAATAAACAAATAAAAAAAAAAAGCGCAACTTGATCCTACAGAATTAGTCAATTACAGGCCAATCTCGAAACTGCCTTTTACTGTCAAAGATTACTGGAAAAAGCAGTATCCTCACAACTGTGTTCCTTTCTTTGAAAAGAAATGATATCTGCAGAGGATTTTCAGTCAGGATTTAGATTTTAGACCACATCATACGTACCGAGACAGCTCTCATTAGAGTCACAAATGATTTGCTCTTATCATCCGATCTGTGGTTGTATCTCTCTATTAGTGTCGATCTTAGTGCTGCATTTAACAACAATTGACCATAACATTCTTTTAAATAGACTAGAAAACTATGTTTGGCATTTGTGGAATTGCATTAGCATTGTTTAAAATCATACTTATCTTGATCGATTATTAGTTTGGAGCAGTAAATAAAGAATGTCTTTATCCAATCACAAGTTTAGTATAGCGTACCACAAGGCTCAGTACTAGGACTGCTGCTATTCACTCTGTACATGCTGCCATTAGGAGATATCATTAGGAAACATGGAATTAGCTTTCACTGTTGATACTCAGCTGTATATTTCTTCAAAAATTCAACAATATTCAACATATTCATTGATCTGTGTTGTATTATTGTCATGTTATCACTGTGAAGCTGCTTTGATACAATCTGTATTGTAAAAAGCGCTATATAAATAAAGGAGACTTGACTTGGCTTTAAGAAAAGCAACCAGCCAGATACTGTTCATGTTTGTAGCTACAAAGACAATGACAAGTACGAAGAAACAAAACCATGACAATTGCTCATGAGTTAGTTCAATGTCAGTTAATACATTAAGTAATGTTAACAAAAAAAAACCTTATTGTAAAGTGTTACCAATTGTAATAACATTTCACAATATGAATGTATTTTTTGATCAAATAAATGTAGCTTGTGTGAGACTGGAAATTCTAAAACCCCAGAACTTTTTAATGGTAGTATAATTTTCTTCAACCAGGGTTTACAGCATCATTTACAGCATTGACAAATGATTGAAAATGTGAATAATGCCACAGATGAGGCATAGAAAACCGGCCTTTAAAAAATCTGCCATATAGATAAAAACATGAGACCTATCACAGCAGACTGTTGGGTTCCTCCATATGTTTCTTATTCAGTCCTCGGAAATACATTGAGAGTGTTCTGGAAAAGACACAGAGTCTCTGTGCCAGAAAGAAGCCAAGAGATCGCTGACAAGTTTTGCAACATTCAATTATGTGTATGTTTAAGGCATTTAGCAGATGGCCTTATCTAGAACAACTTACAAATCAACTTCAACTTCAAAACTAACATGGTCAACAGATAGGTCAGGAAGCCCATGAGATCTGCCGACACTGTATACAGAAAGAGCAATGTGACAAAGCAATATGCAATTAATGCTTCTTCATGTTCAATATTTTATCTTTAAAGCACAAGTTCTGTATTTTACACCTTAAAGCTTACACTGTGTAACTATTTTAGTTTATTCTTAGCTAAAAACACTTAGTTCTTTCAAAAATATATGTGCTCATTAATGTATATTTACTTCAAGTAATAAAGTATTTCGTGAGTGTATAATATGCCATTGAAAATACATACGGGTAAGGGGTTCTAATGTTCGGTCGCCATGTTGCCCCTCCATCTTGAAAGTACATTAGCCAAAGAGGGACATACCCGTTAATTCAAGCTTCGCCTTTCGCGTTTACGATTTGAGTTAACACTCATGGACGAGGTCAAACTGGAAGCCATGTTAATCTTGGACTACATTGGCCACCGTAGGAGTTAAAACGAAATCGGAATTGAGAGGAACAAAAACTAATATTCACTGGATGGTCATATACCTTTTCACCGCTAAATGGGGGCAAAAATCACACTTGTAGCTTTAAGCCCTGTTTTATTGAACAGTGTCCATAGGTGCACTGAACAATCCTTCATAAAACACATTCAACTTTAGTTTACAAAGACGTGAAACTCACAGAGTGGTCTGGGGTGTTCACTGATATCTTCACACAATTCTATTTCCTCAGAAACGATCTTAAAACAGAGCTTTAATTGTAAAATACAGAACTTATCCTTTAACCAGCTAACAATGGAATTTAGTCAATGGCTTGCTTTTATTTATTTTCTTCTTGACATTCCTCTACTTATTTTTAAATGGATAGGTCAACCAAAATTCTAACACGTTTATATCTACCCTATTTCACGACCAATTTGTAATCGAATTCGAATCGAGTGATTAAAAAGTGGCTAATTTATACTAATTCGTACGACCTCACTCGTACAAATTCCTACGATTTGTCTAAACCCACGTGACGGTTAAGTTTGGGGACGGGGTTAGGGGTAGGTCATTCGTACGAATTCATGCGAATTGTCCAATTAGTAAAGATATGTACGATTTAGCAAAATCGTACTAATTGTGTACGAGCTGAGGTCGTATGAATTGTTACGAATTAGCCACCTCGTAAAATTTGTACGAATTCCCGTGAGATCCTACCCTATCTCACGACCAATTCGTACGAATTCGATCCAAGTGATTAAAAAGTGGCTAATTCGTACTAATTCGTACGACCTCAGCTCGTAAAAATTCCTATCGATTTGTGCTTAAACCCACGTGACGGTTAAGTTTAGGGGCGGGGTTAGGGGTAGGTCATTCGTATGAATTCATACGAATTGGCCAATTAGTAAATATGTACGATTTAAGCAAAATCGTACTAATTTGTACGAGTGAGGTCGTATGAATTGTTACGAATTAGCCACCTCATAAAATTCGTACGAATTCTCGTGAGATTGGGTTGGTTTATATCCAAATCTATCTTTATTTCTTCAGTGGAACACAAAATAAATAATTTGAAAAATGTCTCAGTGCTATATTGTGTCCATACAATGAAAGTCAATAGGGTCTAAAGTTGATTTGGACACAGAAAAAAGATTTTCCACTGAAGAAACGTGACATAAAGATCGGGTATATTATAATTTTTATTGATTTTTTTGATTTTTGGTTGAACTCTCCCCTTAAATTACTATCGGTAATAGGTAATGGCAGTTAAAAGCACAATTTACAATGTGGTTGAAAACCACAATTTGCCATGATTTCTATGTCAAAATCATTCACTTTTAGTTGATCATACTTGTGTGTTACTTATGGCTTAAAATAAGGCTTAGGATTAATGCAGTAAGGAAGATGGCGATGAATTTCTTTTTTCTGTGATTGTCTTGTGAAATATAAATGCATCTGGCTTATCGAAGTCTCAAGACAAAACTACTGTTCTCTCCATTCGGCTTCCAGGAAACACTGGAAAGCAGGCGGTGCTGTGGAGATCTCTCAAAACTGCTTTACCCAGTGCCAGCGATTAATAACAGCTATCAACACGCACATATTATTCCACTGACTTGAGCAAAGACTAAACACACACACACACATAAACAGAGCACAGACAGCAGTCCTCCCACACTGGCAATGAGACACATGTGGAAAAGTCATTTGATTGATTCAAAAAGACAAAAATAAACATTCAGTTCAAAATATGGATTATAAGAAAAGAGTAAGTGGCTGCTTTAAATAGTAAGCATGTATAAAACCTGATGATCGTGCTATCCAGCTGTGTTTGAGAATAAACCAAGAGCATCTTGTGCTTCATTGGAAGCAAGAACATCTGTATAAAGACATTCACAATCAATTGTATTTGATAAGTGACCTAGAAATAAAGCTGAATCTTCATTCGCATAAGCCAAAACCCACTATCGTCAGTCATTTTTCATGAAATCGTTGAGTAACATCCACAGTTGTTTTTAAGGTCACTGGGACAATAGCTCTGTAAAAGATACTTTTTTCTTTTCTCAGAGCTCTTTTAAACACAGAACACCATGAAAGTATGGATATCCCACTGTTTTCCTCAAATGAGTGAATTGTTTTGACAATCCTGGCAATGGACACAGAGACATGGAGAAGCTCAGCAGTAAATGTGATGCAGCTGCTGGATATGATAAGAGATACTAAGAGGGAGAAATAAAGAGGTCATTGGAAAAAAGTGGTCTGTCTGTCTGTTATCTAACACCAAAGCATTTTCATAATAACTTTTTCATAACTCCAATAAGAGAACAAGACAAAAGTACTGTCTACAAAACCTGTTCTTACCAATAATGTGAGAAATGTGTTTTTCAGCAGTCCTGAATGGCGGTTTTATTACCTCTGTCAAGATACACAGGCTCACACTGGGCCAGAACAGGATTATCTGATTTACAATTATGCTGTACATTCTGTACAATGCTTGTGAAAAATGTAGAGGCACTATGAATTATAGGTCTTATGAATTCTATTACACCTTGTGCTTATCATGAGACCATAAAACACTTAAGCAAGAAGAAACTATTCTTAATAAGCAAAGCTGAAAGAGACAGAGACGAGGGTTACAGGACATTCTAGCATGTAATGTACTCACACAATGGTCCTCCAAGCCAGTAGCAATGAAGCGACCACAGGGTGAGAAGGCCGCAGTGCAGTGATGACAGCGGTTGACATGGCTCTCATAGCGCGAACACACCTAACAGAGATGGACAGAAAGAAAGAACGATATTAATTAATTGATATTTGTGAATAATTCTACAATGTGCCACATTTACATTTTACCATACGCTAAAGTGTCCCAGCTTTGCCCATTATGCTTTAATTCAAATATTTATCCAACAGGATCCACTCCTTTGCCCCTAAAGCAGCTGGAAAATGCATATCTAGACAGTATAAATGACTATTAAAGGATTAGTTCACTTTAAAAAAAAAAAAACTTTTGCTGATAATTTACTCACCCTCATGTCATCCAAGATGTCCATGTCTTTCTTTCTTCAGTCGAAAAGAAATTAAGGTTTTTGATGAAAACATTCCAGGATTTTCTCCATATAATGGACTTTAAAGGGTTAGTTCACCCAAAAATGCAAATAAAGATATTTTTGATTAAATCTGAGAGCTGGATCACTCCTCCATAGACTGCCTAAGGGACTGGCACTTAACGGCCCATAAAGTCATTAAAGAAAATGTTTAAATATTCCATGTGCCTACAGTGGCTCAATTATAAGTTTATCAAGCGACGAGACTACTTTTTGTGCGAAAAAAACCCCATAAATAACGACTTTATTCGACTATTCCATTACTTCCTTATGGGCCTTGAGACGAGAATTGAAGAGATTTCCAGAACGCATGCGCGAGAACTGAGATGAGGACGTTCTTCGACTACTGCTTGTACGGCTGCTGCTTAGGAGTTACCGCCGCCTACTGTATAAGATGATGATCCATATATAAGGCGCTCTGGATTGTAAGGTGCACTGTCGTTTTTTGAGAAGATTAAAGGCTTTTAAGTGCGCCTTATAGTGCGGAAAATACGGTAATTGAAAAGCGTATGTACAGCACACATCTTCCTCTGCTTGTAAACAGAAAGTTTTGCGCTTCCAGCTATATCAGCACATCATCTTATACGGTAGGTGGCGGTAATACTTCCTAAGCGGTGAGCAGCCGGTAACAAGAAGTAGTTCGAAGAAGAACGTCCTCATCTCAGTTCTCGCGCATGCGTTCTGGAAATCTCTTCAACTCTCGTCTCAAGGCCCATAAGGAAGTAATGGAATAGTCGAATAAAGTCGTTATTTATGTTTTTTTCGCACAAAAAGTAGTCTCGTCGCTTGATAAACTTATAATTGAGCCACTGTAGGCACATGGAATATTTAAACATTAATCCATAATCATTTAATGACTTTATGGGCCGTCAAGAGCCAGTCCCTTAGGCAGCCTATGTAGGAGTGATCCAGCTCTCAGATTTAATCAAAAATATCTTCATTTGTGTTCCGAAGATGAACGAAGGTCTTACGGGGTTGGTACAGCATGGGGGTGAGTAATTAATGACTTAATTTTAATTTTTGGGTGAACTATCCCTTTAATGGGCAACCAACCGATTCAAGGCCAAAATGAGAGTTTCATCGCAGCTTCAAAGGGCTTTAAACGACACCAGATGATGAATAAGGGTCTTATCTAGCGAAACGATCGCTCATTTAAAAAATAAATAAAAAAGATTAAGTTTTATAAGCTCAAATGCTCGCCTTGCTCTGTTCTCTGATGAGTCGTTCGTGACTCTCCTGTTCAAAGTTGTTAATCAAAATGAACAAATCTTTTTTCGAGTCATGACTCGAAGGGTCCTTGATAAGACCCTTATTCATCGTCTAGTGTCGTTTAAAGCCCTTTGAAGCTGCACTGAAACTCTCATTTGGACCTTGAACTGTTTGATTCCCAATGAAGTCCATTATATGGATAAAATCCTGGAATGTTTTCATCAAAAACCTTAATTTCTTTCCGACTGAAGAAAGAAAGACGTGGACATTTTGGATGACATGGGAGTAAGTAAATTAGCAGCAAAAGTCTTTTTAAAAGTGAACTACTCCTTTAACAAATTTGAACACATTCACAATATTCACATTTGACTTGACCAGTCAGAAATGGTTATCTGAAAGAAAGAAAAACCACTCAGGAAAGTCATCATTCCTTATAGTGGATCTGTTTAAAATCAGCTTTTCATTTCCAGGCCTTCTTTTGTGTCTCCCTCTGTAGACATCACCTCCTTTAGAATGTAAATATTCCCAGATACCACTCATTCAAAGCAACATACAGCACCATCTTCTGGAACACTGTGCTGTCCAAATACACAAAATAATTTTCCGTGGAGTAGGGCAACACAGATTTCTCTGAAGGTGCTATCAAACAGTCAGGATCAATGTTTCATCATGTGTTGCAGAGGAACTTTGTAAACTAATGTGAGACGAATGCTTCACTTCATTACTCCCATGCTAGGGGCTTTGTTTGCAATCACTAGACCACATTTCCCTGCATTATTTTAGTTTATGCTAAATGATGCAGGCAACAATACATACTTATATATATTTAATTATATCCTTATTGAATTCCATATTGACCTACCATTTGCCAATATGTTGTATAGATTAAGGCTAATCATAGGACAGCTTTCTGGGTCAATGTGGGTAAGATGTAACAACATGGAATTCAAACACAAGCACTTTCATTGGGAATTTTGAGCATCCACAAACTAAAAAGTGCTATTTCAAAATCCACAGATGGGAAATTACCCGTCAGAGCTTAACCCTAATGAGATCATTATGCCATTATGGAAGTCACAAAAGGGGCATATAAATTGAATTAATGCTAGCCATAGCATCAGCCTTAATGGAGAAGCACAACCATAATAAATTAACTCTTTTAATGAGACTACATAGACTGCCAAAGCATGCTGTTTCTGTCTATGTAATAAAAATAAAAAAGCTCAAAAATAAACTGGCATAGACATAACTAGAAAATTCAAAAGACAATAATATAAAGGTTAAAATAAATTAGACTGCAACAGAAAAATCATGGCACAACATGGAAGAGCTTGCCTGAGGTTCTTGCTCATCACATGAGGTCGGTTGTTATGTTCACTCTGATTGCTCTGCACGCCTTAATGAATCTAGAGTGCTTTTCTGAGTATCTGGGTCTCAATTCCCATTCTGTACAAGCAAGGTTAATCTGCTTCTCATTACAAGGAAAGATTATGCTTTAAGAGCAAGAATAAACAAATTTATTGTGTAAAGCCCACATATTTTCTTCACATTTAGTCAACCACCAGAGCGGAAACAAACAGAATGCCAACTGGAGAGCCACCACCATAGATTTTGCAAGCACCTTTAAAAATCAGAATGAAAATACCAAGCAGTAACCACCAACAGTTATCTAAAACACTCTAGCAACTACATAGAAGTGTGCTAACAACCACATAACAGCATCTTCTCTGACTTTGGTTATACCCTTT
>JAQIUQ010001459.1:92500-148061 GCA_030378365.1 Hybognathus amarus
GTAATATTGTGAAATAATATTATAATATAAAATAAAAAATTCTGATTTTAAAATGTAATTCATTTCCGTGATGGCAAAGCTGAATTTTCAGCATCAGTGTCCAGTTTTCAGTGTCACATGATCCATCAGAAATCATTCTCTAATATGCTGATTTGGTTCTCATGAAACATTTCTTATTATAATCAATGAAATAATAAAATAGGTGGGAACGTTTGCCACTATATTTTTAAAACACCTAAACATCTAAATACCTTAAGTAATATTGACAAACTATATATCATTTGAAAGCTTACAATCTCTAGTTTCCATATTTGGTGAATGATTTTCAAAATAAATTACAGAGGAGCCATAATTTATCAATTTGCAACAAGAATATTTTCATACTCATAAGGCGTGTTCAGACCTTTATTTTAAAATAGCAGTGAACATGAAAAATCATGAAAAAATGGTAGATACCTCAGTTTGTTTTCATGCCAAAAGTTCAAAAGATAGCATCCATTCAATTATTTTGGAAAAAAAGGTCTGAAAAGTTTGAAATATAAAGAAAAAATAATAAATTCACCATTTGTGATGTGGCAGCGAGCTATGACTTACATGCATGTTCTTTGCATGAGTTTCTTAGAGGTTGAATTCATATGAAAATCTGCCAAACTTCCCATACTACTTCTGAATAGGATGTCTACTTCATAAATTGTATGAAAATTTGTGGAAATAAGGGTTCATATCACTCAAAACACATATAGAAATGCAGGCGCCCTTATATGGGCAGTAATGGAGTCTGGTTTTGCCCTAGTGGAAAAGTTTGAGTACTGCGCTCAAACAAAATCTTACTGGAAAGCTCATTTTTTGAGATATCCACCTAAAATTTGAACCACAACTTGTTCAGAATTTTGGCTCTGATTTTACTACCGTTTTAGAGTACTCCCAGGTTTTAAAAATATATATTTTGTGTAAAATATGAATAATTAATATGTATTTCACTTCTACAAAAATCTGCCAAATGTTCTTTAAAACAAGACCAGTCATGTCTATATTCCAAAGCATTCTTGAATTACAACCATTTAAGTTTGAAATGTGCACTTTTCATGTCTAATCAGAAAAAGGGGTGACAGTTAACAGGTTATGTTGTTTTGTGACAAATACGTGATAAATTTCATCCTTGCTGAATAAAAATATAAATTACATTATTTAAAAGGCGTACTGATCTCAAACCTTTGAATGGAGGTGTACCTGACAAGAAAGATGAGCACATGACATTTATTTGTTCTAAAGTACCTAAAGTATACAAAATATTACTATCCTAAATAAATAAATGTTTGCAGCATCCTTGTTAAATTTAGTTATCATAGCTGTTGATCGGTCATTAGAAAGAGACATGAATTTGGCAGGAGATTGCAAACAAGCTGCACGTGTACGCTGAAAGCGTGCAAGATTTTTCCAGACCTGAAGATCTCTCGAAAAGCCAAAAAAGTCCACAGAATGGAAATGTTTGTCATACATAGTGGAAGACCAGTCAAACCATCTCTCTCCTGCCCTAACACAAATAAAGATGGTTTAAAGTGTCCTGCGTGATTACTTACACCATCAGAAATATTCTCTACGAATGTAGCTTTAGAAAGAGGAACATGTTGCCCACGGAGGAGAGTGTAGAGAAGCTGAGAAGAGAAAAGGTCTGTTGTAGCTAATTCACAGCTGGCAGGAATTCCCAGTGATCAGCTCTCTTGATCCCTCTAGGCGTCTCTAATGCATGGGCTTCTTGTTGGAGGATCCCATTTGTATGTAAGAGCCAGGTTGTGTTATTGTTGAAGAGATCAGCCTCACAAGTACAGCAGACAATGTGTAGCAGTGACTGAAGGTTGGTATGCTGGTATGGAAAGTGGCCGCTCAGGGAACGTGGGAAAGTGCTAAAAACCATTATACTGGTTAGATTAGTTATTCCAGTCCACTGTCCACTTGTGTACCCAACTAATCTCAGTTGACCCTCTCAAACTGGGGAGTATCTGGGGCAGTGAATTTGCAAATTACACTGATACACTGCTCTCACGTCAGTACAAGGCGGAGGTCGGTAAGGGCAATATAGCCTACAAAAGCCTTAGTTTTAACCTGTTGCATCTCACATGTCTGGTAGTATGAATTTTCGGATATCAAATATTTGAATATACAAATATAGAAGAATGTTTCAGTACTTTTTGTAGCAACCATCACAGCAGTAATTGATCAGAGTCAGAGCATTAGTGTAATTGGTAAGTAGTAATTCAGAGCCAGAAAAAATTTAAACTTTTAATCATTAAATTTATCCAAAAGTAACAGTAAAGGCTTTTTTCTGTACATTTTTGCAAAGAATCCTGATGGTTTCCACAAAAATATTAAGCAGCACAACCATTTTCAATTGCCATTTTCAACTTATGATAATAATAATGAGAAATGTTTCTGAGCATCAAATCAGCATATTAGAATGATTTCTGAAGGATCATGTGACACTGAAAACTAGAGTATTGATGCTGAAAATTCAGCTTTGATCACATGCATAAATTGCATTTTGCAAATATTAAAGGAGTAGTTCACTTTAAAAAAAAACTTTTGCTGATAATTTACTCACCCCATGTCATCCAAGATGTCCATGTCTGTCTTTCTTCAGTCGAAAAGAAATTAAGGTTTTTGATGAAAACATTCCAGGATTTTCTACATATAATGAACTTCATTAGGGAACCAAACGGTTCAAGGTCCAGGACCCTTCGAGTCATGAGACTTGAAAAGATTTGAGTTTGAACAGGAGAGAACGATCACGAACGCTCATCACAGAACAGAGCAAGGCGAGCATTTGTGCTTATAAAACTTAAACTTTTTAATTTATTTTTTAAATGACCGATTGTTTCGCTTGATAAGACCCTTATTCATCATCTGGTGTCGTTAAAGCCCTTTGAAGCGGCACTGAAACTCTCATTTGGACCTTGAACCATTTGGTTCCCAATGAAGTGCATTATATGGAGAAAATCCTGGAATGTTTTCATCAAAAACCTTAATTTCTTTTCAACTGAAGAAAGAAAGACATGGACATCTTAGATGACATGGGGGTGAGTAAATTATCAGCAAAAGTTTTTTTTATAAGTGAACTACTCCTTTTAAAATAGAAAACGGTTATTTAAAATTGTAATAATATTTCACAATATTACTATATTCACTATATTTAAGATTAAATAAATCCTTTGATGAGCATAAGCGACTTAATCATACTTTTAGGTGAATGGAGTGCAATAGTGGAGTCCATGTCATTCCAACACAGTTTCACAGATGGAAAGGGATATGCTCATAAAACATCACCCTCTACAGACAGAATATGCTTACCCAACATAGTTGGCTTAAGCGAGATCCTCCCTCAACTTATTTCATGCTTCCGTCCTAATCTTTAAACCTGAAGGATTTAGACCAAGATACTCGGCAAGATAAATGGGACACTGCAAGGCCTACAACTTAGGCCCACCATGGAAAACCTCACACAACTGTGGTTTGGATTATCCCAACTAAAACGGTGAACTTTTATCCTTCAAAGAAGAATACATAATTTCTTGCATAACATTCCGAAAGGCATATCCTCCCTTATATAAGGGAGGATGGGAGTGCCAACTGCAGAGAAAATTTGGTTTGGAAAATGAACTTGCTAAAGGGTTATTTCACCCAAAAATGAAAATGGTGTCATTAATGACACCCTCATGTCGTTCCAAGCTCGTAAGACTTCCGTTCATCTTCGGAACACAGTTTAAGATATTTTAGATTTAGTCTGAGAGCTTTCTGTCCCTCCATTGGAAATGTATACACGGTATACTGTCCTTGTCCAGAAACGGAAATAAAGACATCATCAAAGTAGTCCATGTGACATCAGTGGGTTATGTTAGAATGTTTTGAAGCATCAAAAATACATTTTGGTCCAAAAATAACAACATTTTTGGTGTTCTGCTGTTGAGAACACCGACAAATCACCAATTCCAAAGAATACATTTCCAATACAATGCTGAAAGTCGTAGTTTTGTTATTTTCTGGACCAAAATTTCAGGATTTTATGCAGGAAAAGGCTACGGATTTTAATCGATTGCAATTGAGACTCAGCCGACAGGTCAGCGGTGCTATCGCGTGCAAATCGCGGGGATTAGCGGGACGACTGACCGCTTGCCAATCGTGTTAGTATGAAAGAGTGCAACTACGCAGCGAAAACGCTCGCAGACGCGTCACAGACGCTGTCGCCGAGCCCTGAAAAACATCTAGCCTGCTAGATATCCAGAGCCGTCACGCGACTCAATCTCAGTGATGTCATGAGTACAGCCAATCATAGCAACGCATGGGTTGAAGACACCAGGGGCCTATACCATGAAGCCGGTTTAGGTGGCTAGCCAGCTATGTTTCAGTTTAGCTTGTGCCAACCCTGGGTTTTAGGTACCATGAAAGTGGTTTGGCTTTTAGCAATGTTCATCACCATTGTAACTTACACTCCACGGCAGGTTATGTTCCAGGTAAGAGGTTGCAAACCGAACTTGGACCATTCAGCTGTCAGCAAAGTGACACATGTATGATGGGATAAAGTCACTCAACAGCAACTGATTTTAAAAGACAAAATCATGACTTTTAATAAATAAATTTGTATGATTTCGAAATTATTTCTGTAATTATTATACCATAAAACAATCTCACAATTTCAGTTCATCAATTATTATTACACAGATTTTAAATGAATACTTATATAAAGGTAATATAAATACGCTTTAGAATCAATAAATGAAGCTATAAAATGACTACATGTGAGCTTAAATGTTCAATTCTCTCTATAACTTTATCAACTGTATAAACTAACTTCAAACTTTTACTTGCCCTGATATACAGTAGCGAGACTTTCTTTTAGTTGTCCTCTATTATAGACAGCTATTTTCTTCTTGCTGTGTAAATTTGTTTAAATTCTTAATATTTTAATACTTATATTTAATAAGTGAATTGCGCTACTTTCTCTCACTGAGAAATACATTTTAATAAGTTTTGAATGAGTTTCACTCTTTCTCAGCATGTGATTGGCTGTTCGCTACTGATGTCACACCTAAACTCCTTAACTCAGGATCAAAGTCTGAGTTGACAGAGAAAGTTGATGATCAGCATCATGGTACCAACAAAGCCTGGTTAGATTGGTTTGGTTTTGTCAACTCTAAACTTATCCTGCAACCCTGAGTTTGTTCAACTACCATCATGGTACAGGCCCCAGGTAAATCTTAGTTTTTATTTATTTTTTTTGCATTTTTTTCTCAGAGCAGAAGATTGTCGCGCTCACAGTTTGCAGCACTAGTTTCTGTCTGACGTCCATTCATGTGTTGTGTTCTCGTCTTCGCTGGGTATTGGCGCACGTGCTGTTCCGCGTCATTTCAGGTTCGTTTTATTGCGTGGTTTTTCAGTGACAAAACGTGGTTTGTAGACAAGATAGAATCGTTGGGTGACAGAGTTGTTAACTCGTTATTTATTTGATTATTTTCAGGATTTAGACCGTACCATAGTACTGAAACAGCTTGCTCTTATCATACGATCGTGGGTGTACTATATCTTCATGTAGTGCGTTGTCAACTCGTGTAGTGAGTTACCTCCTGTTGTGGATCAATCATGTTGTGTTGTGTGGTGTGAACAGCTAAACAACTTGAACACTCCTGATTTCACTGAGAGCGAGTCATGTAGTGTGAAACGCACAGATATCAGCTCGTACGTTTTAAAATCATGTAGTGTGAACAAGGCTTAACCCACTGATGTCACATGGACTACTTTGATGATGTCTTTATTTCCCTTCTGGACAAGGACAGTATACCGTGTATACATTTTCAATGGAGGGACAGAAAACTCTTGGACTAAATCTAAAATATCTTAACTCTGTTCTGAAGATGAACGGAGGTCTTACGGGCTTGGAACGACATGAGGGTGAGTCATTAATGACATAATTTTCATTTTTTGGGTGAACTGAACCCTTTAAGCAACTCTCAACACAAGCTGGATCTGTTCATTATCTTTTACTCCCTTCAAGGACGCCACACATTAAGGTTGAGGCTGAATTTGGATATTCAGAATAATCTACTTCCTGACTACACTGAGCTCCTGTTCAAGAGAATCCTGAATAAAGTAAAAATCTGGGTGTGGACGGTAGTCTAGTATGGGCCCCATTTCCCCTCAGTACGAGAACAAAACTCATCCAATCAGCTTTAAAACTATAATTATCTTTAAGATGAGGGCTCAGTCAGTATTTCCTTGGTATTGTTTCTGAAAGTGACTTCATCAAAGTTGTAATGGATATGAGGTTAACCCAAGAGCAAAGTGAGTCAGAAGCAAAGCATATTACTTTGGGTTTACAACGAACCCAGAGCACAGTCCAGACACACAACAAAAATACATAAACAACCCACAAACAGCTTAAGTGGTTTGTAATTCCAATTTTAGTGCTGTAACTCAAAGGTTTTTGACTTACAGCACCAGTATTGAGTCGTGTGAACCAGTACTGAGTCGTGCAAATCTTGTAAATGACCAGCAAATCTTGCCCTTGATATATAATATACACGAACATTCAAGGGTTAGTCATTAAATAATGTGTAAACGGCAGATTTGGAGGATGGAGAAACAACTAACGTTAATTTAATTACTCATGGCCTTATTTGTCCAAGTTCATGTCTCTCAAAGAATCGACAAGTAAAGGTTACACTTTTGTATGTATCTTTGCAAACCAAAGTTTAAAACGCTGTCTACGTCAAAGACCTCAAGCACAAATTTAAGGACGCACATACAGGTCAGTAATGGCCATTTTAAATGTATTAATTATCCTGCTTTATTGCTCTCTGTTACATCAAATTTCTATTTCTGATTTAATTACAATGACCCGTCATGATCTGTCCACCAGTTCTGCACTTTTGACAAACGGTCTGAGATATTTGAGTGTTGTGTGTAATAAAATCATAATTGTATATTGCATTGTTTTAAACACTAAATATTTTACTTAAAACATTCCTCAGACACTAATTCAGTTATTTATATTTATAATATACGTTGTTAAAAAAAGCAAAAGTAGTTTCAATAGCTAACTAGCTACTTTTTGATAGTAACTTGTAGTGTAGCTAACTACTTTTCCAAAAGGGTAGCTTGACTGTAGTTTAACTACTTTAACTTATGAGTAGCTTGTAGCTTGTCAAACTACAGTTTCAGAGTAGCTTCCCCAACACTGTTAGGGAGTGATATAAATGTGTACTGTTTGGGGAGCCTTCAGAAACAATGATGGGAAACAAGTGGTCAACATATAACAATCCCTTATTTCAAAAGAACAAGGGAAATGACATCATGTGGTTTTATTCTCTTACCTTGTTCTGGGTGAGGTGGTGGACAGCTCTACTGTGGGCATCGGGGATCTGAGTGGCTATACAGCCCTGGTTCATATCGAACACCTGGATGGTGCGGTCAGCGCCAGCAGCCAAGATGATATCTGATTAAATCTGCGGTTAAAGAGGTACACTGAACGTACACTTCAGCTTGAGTCCTGTCACCTTTAAAGAAATCCAATCCAAACTCATTTTTTTAGGATACAGGAGTAGAAGTCATTGATCGCTGACATTGAAGTAATGTCTGTTCCTGATTTCATGCTTAATTTACTGGCCAGTTTGGACTTGCTTCTTTGCGTATACCTGTGTTAGAGGAGAAGGAAGAGCAAACATTTTTGTTAAACAGTCCAAAAAGATAATGATTCTGAAATATAAATGTTGTTTGGATAATAACAAAGCATTGCAGTAGCACTGTGTGTGTAACAAAATCCTGATGTGCAAATATTGTAAACATAGGAAAGACACTCCTTTTAATCCTGAAGTGAAATTATACGTATACTAGTATTCAGAAGTTTATATTAAAGCTACACTGTGTGATTTTTACCCCCATCTAGAGGTGAAAAGGTATATGACCATCCAGTGAATATTAGTTTCTGTTCCTCTCAATTCCGATTTCGTTTTAACTCCTACAGTGGCCAATGTAGTCCAAGATTAACATGGCTTCCAGTTCATGAGTGTTAACTCAAATGTAAACGCGAAAGCCGAAGCTTGAATTAACGGGTATGTCCCTCTTTGGCTAATGTACTTTCAAGATGGAGGGGCAACATGGCGATCTAACATTAGAACCCCTTACCCGTATGTATTTTCAATGGCATATTATACACTCACGAGAATACTATATTACTTGAACGAAGTAAATATACATTAATGAGCACATATATTTTTGATAGAACTAAGTGTTTTTAGCTAAGAATAAACTAAAAGAGTTACACAGTGTAGATTTAAGCAGCAAACTGCTTTCAAGCAGTTAATAAGAATAAGAATAAATAATACAAATTTTTTTTCTTGAAAAAGCACCAGTCAGCATGTTAAAATTCATACTGAAGACTGGAGTAATGGATGCTGACAATTCAGTTTTGCTGTTACAGGAATGACAATTTAAAATATATTAAAATAGGAAAGAGTTATTTTAAATTGTAATAATATCTCATGGCAAGTCAGGCAAAAACTAAACATAACTCTTTCACAATAATATCATTGTATTTTTGAACAAACAAATACAGCCTCGGTGAGCAGACTTTTCAAAAACATTATAAATTCTTACCGACTCCCACATTTCTTTTAACAGTATCAACTGTGCTTGCATATGGACCATTTTAGAGAAATATGAAGGAAAAAAAGAAAGGTACAGTCTAGTAGCTTAAAACAGTCTTGTGCACATAATTATTCTCTGTAAGAGGGATAGAAGATGTTCCATTACAAATAGAATATGATGTGCAATATCTGGCTCATGTTTAATTTCCATCTCTTCCAGGGATTCCCCAACACTTGTGCTTAAGCATTTAAAGATAGGGTTTCTTCTCTGATTCTTCAGAAATAATTCATGGATTCTCCACTGACGAGAACTCACCCCTTTAGAAAAGACATCCATACTGTGACTATGACCACAATCAAAAATACACTGAAATTCTACAGAGCAGGAAGCCTGAAATAGGTATATGTAATATTAAACAGTGTTTACTAGAGTTTCGAATTTTTATATATGGTTATACATTTTATTGCCTGGCACACTTTCAGTTTTTACATCCCTCAAACTGAACCTTGCTTTTGTCAGACCAGATCTTCTTTTATAGTACAGTCATCAGGACCCTGCGTCTTACCCTTGCTCACTGTCTATTTAAAAAAAAAAAAAATAGATCGTGAGCAAGGGTAAACGCAGGGTAAGTTGTCAATTAACTGTCTATATAATCAGGTCACTGTCTATTAACTGCTTGTGTGTGTGCCCTATACCTCTTTGATATCATCTCTTGTGGTGTCCAGATGGTAAAGGTACAACATTAGATCTGATCCTGACGCCAGCAGTAAAAACTTGTCCAGATAAATAAAACTGAGCCGTTCTGATGGGCTTTGTGAACTGCTAAAGAAAAGTTAAACAAACAGTGCATAAATAGACAGTCAGTAATTCACATCAACATCACAGTTTATTAATAGCCTTTAAATGAGTGCTAAGTGCATTCATATGTCACATTGTATAAATTATAGAACCATATCAGTTTAAAATATCAAGATCTCAGTCATTCTCTCTTTTTACCAAAGATGGAGTGTGAAGAGATAAATGAGGATAGAGGAACATAGGAATGTTGTTTTTTCTGTCTGGAAAATATGAGATTATTGAAAGTCACTTAGAGACAATTTGGTGAGTGCAACTGGATATTTAGTTTATGCAAGTGCATGAATGTATGTAGTTTCTAGCTCATGATTTAATGCATTGTTGCCTTCCGAAATGTGCACAACTATGTGGTCTATTATCACCACTACCACAAGGGGTGATATTAGTGTAAACTGTCTGCTTTTATTATGCTGTTTAAAAATATATACACTACCGGTCAAAAGTTTTAGATCGGTTACGATTTTTTATGTTTTTAAAAGAAGTCTCTTCTGCTCACCAAAGCTGCAATTATTTGATAAAATATACAAAAAACAGTAATATTGTGAAATATTATTACAATTTAAAACAGCAAGTGTAATTTATTCCTGTGATCAAAGCTGAATTTACAGCATCATTACTCCAGTCTTCAGTGTCACATGATCCTACAGAAATTATTATAATATGATGCTCAAGAAACATTTATGATTATTATCCATGTTGAAAACAGTTTTTTAAATTTTTATTTCAGGATTCTTTGATGAATAGAAAGTTCAAAAGAACAGAATTGATCTGAAATGGAAAGCTTTTGTAACATTAATCACTACCATTCAAAAGTTTGGGGTCAGTAAGAATTTATTTTTTATTTTGGGGGAAAGAAATTAGAAAATACTTTTATTCATCAAGGATGAGTTAAATTGATCAAAAATTACAGTAAAGACATTTATAATGTTAGAAAAGATTCTATTTTAAATAAATGCTGTTCTTTTGAACTTTCTATTCATCATAGAATTTTGGGGAAAAATGGTACACGACTGTTTTCAACATTGAAAATAATAATTTATGTTTTCTGAGCATAAAATTTGCATATTGAATGATTTCTGAAGGATCATGTGACACTGAAAACTGATGTGTAATCAGCAACAGTAATGATGTTAAAAATTCAGCTTTCAAATTACATTTTAAAATATATTAAAATAGAAAACAGTCATTTTAAATGGTCATAATATTTCACAATATTTCTGTTTGTCATTTTTTTCATCAAATAAAGCAGCCTTGGTGAGCAGAAGAGACTTCATTTAAAAACATAAAAAATCTTACTGATCTAAAACTTTGACCGGTAGCATGTATTCTTACTTATTTTTATGCTACCAGGCAAACCTTGACTCCTTGTCTGCAATGTGCTTGCCAAACATTTGTCCTCGTTTGTTTGGATCTTTCCTTTGAGTGTTTTTCTAGCCAAAATGCCGTATTTATACTCTGCTTTCAACATTAATTAGCCCTTTTCCTTACTGCAGACTGAGGATTTTCTCTTTAAAGCAGCACCAAGTAACTTTTCCTCTGCAGTCGCCCTACAGGTTGGAAGCGGAATTGTCCATTACCGCTGTCGTAAATAATTTAGCCTAACGCATCCTACTGTCACACGCACGACTCGTTGTTTATCCAGCACCGGCTTTAGAATGAACGATGTATGTATCGATATGAACGATATGATGTATTGCCACATCAGAAACGAAGAAAAAACAAATAATGACTATTATAGCGCTTGACGTAAAGCAAGTAAAATTTGTAGTTTACTTGTGTATCATTAAAACTACAGAAACACAACCCGATCTGGCAATCTTACATAGTGTGGATATAGCAGATATAAGACTGCAAAGCAAATCCAGAAGTGCCTTTCACCCTGTTCCGACTTAAAGGAACACTCCGACTTTTTGGGACTTTGGCTTATTCAGCATATCCCCCAGAGTTAGATAAGTCCATACATACCCTTTTCATATCTGTGCGTGCTGTAACTCTGTCTGACACACCCACCGCTAGCCTAGCTTAGCACAAAGACTGGATGTAAATGGTTGCAGTAGCATACTGATCTCAAATAAGTGACAAAATGACGCAAACATTTGCCTATTTACATGTTGTGATCTGTATAGTCACAGAGTGTACAAATAACAAGGTCATATGAGACACAGCCATCTTTTAACTGTATATATATTGGGAACTATATTCTCAGAAGGTGAAGCACTGCTACTTGGGCGGAATGATAAGCGCAGCACCCGAGACGCACCGTGATTAAGCAGAGAGTTCGTTCGGAGTTGGAGTCATAGAGTCAGCAATTACTACTTTGTAAATGCATAGTTTACAATAAAGGGTGTTAGTTGTATTGGCACTGAAACAATAAACAGGGGAAACCGGGTAATACCATGATTTTTCATAGAATTCCAACCAAAAACGCATCCTGACTAAATATGAATAAATAATTATTACAGTAATCAATATATTTTAAATGCAATTTCTTACAGCTGAACCAAATTAATTCAACAACAAATAATACAGTAATGTTAGATAATTGCATTACAATAGGCTAGAATAAGGGGAAAGTAATCGCACAAGGCGATGAACCCACAATAGCCTACCCGTACTGGACAAGGTCACTGTTTCTCAAAAAAAAAAAAAAAAAAAAAAATATCAGATTCATTAGCAAGGTGAAGGCTACAGTTTTAAGTTTACCTCTTGCTCCGCTCATTTGTTACTGGGCGATAGAGCGTGTTTGTGACAAAACAATAACTTTATAGGGCCTGCTAATGTCGCGTCTTTTGTGTGCCCAAGTTCGTAATTTTAAAGGTAATATGCGAATAGGAAAATGTTTGTCACTTATTTGTTATTTTTGTCACTTATTTGGGATTAGAATGCTACTGCAACCATTTACATCCAGTCTTTGTGCTAAGCTAGGCTCAGCGGTGGGTGCGTCAGACAGAGTTACAGCACGCATGGAGATGAAAAAGGTACGTATGGACTTATCTAACTCTGGGGGATATAGTAAATAAGCCAAAGTCCCAAAAAGTCGGAGTGTTCCTTTAAAGAACCACTGAAATGATTTTGGAAACATTATTTTAAGGTAAAAAATCTTGCTTAGGCTGTGTGTCCACCAAAGCGGTTTTCCACGCGCCTGGGTGTTTTCAATTGTTTTCAATGGGAGCGCCGCGTTTTTTAAACGCTATGAGAGTACCGAGGCGCTGAGCGTTTTTGTCACGCTGAAGCGCCGAGCGCCCAGCGTTTTTACTGGTCGCTGGGAGTTGAAAAATGTTCAACTTTGGATAAAACGCAGCACTCATCACTGTCACTTTTTACCACAGTGGAGGAGGGGCGGGACTAATACCACACCGACAAACTGTCACAACATTCAAACTGCTGTGGATATTCTGTATCATAGCAACGAAACGTCTCAACGGAAAAACGCTGTCAAGCGTCCAAAGCATGGTGTCTTCAGCAGAGCGTCTAGCGTTTTCAGCTGGCTAAAAAACGCTTTGGTGGACACACGGCCTTAGTGTTGCTTTAATATAAATGACACAAACACTGATGCATCGGGTCATATTTGGCACCACAGATACACACACACACAGGTGCACAAGTCTTGAAGACTGGGTTGGGAAGACACCAGAGAGAAACTATAAGCCAGATTGTGACTGAAGAAAACTGATTTGAATGAACTTCAGTTGTGTTGGGAGTTCTGGGAAAGAGTGAAATAAGGGTTTAGAGAGGTCTGCAAGTGTTTAGAGACTGTGCTGACCGGGACTGCACAGATGCCTTTGATGTTCCAACAGATGAATACTGCCAAGACAAACACTTCTCACAGGAGCACGCATTCAAATGCAAATTCATTTCTTGAATCATAAAACTTTTCTTCACATACTTTGCTCAATTGTTCACTCTGAGCTGGGCTTGACTGTAATTATAGGTACTGCAAAAGCTCAGAACTAATATAACCTTTTAAATTGCTCATGCCAGAGCAAGGATTGTAGAGGAAGTTGGCTTAATTGTTGATACGTTACCATGGTCAGAACAGGTTCAGAAGCACTTGCAGTCCAGATGCAAAGGGTGGGGTCCTCAGACGTACTCAAAAACCACCGCCTACTATGACTCCAGCATACAGTGTTCACAGCCTTATTGTGCCCTGCAAACAGAAAACAACAGTCAATTGAGGAACAACATATCTCTAGTTAAAGGGTTAGTTCTGTCAACTATTTACTCACCCTCATGTTGTTCCAACCCCGTAAGACCTTCGTTTATCTTCGAAACACAAATGAACATATTTTTGATTAAATCTGAGAGCTGGATCACTCCTCCATAGACTGCCTAAGGGACTGGCACTTGACGGCCCATAAAGTCATTAAAGAAAATGTTTAAATATTCCATGTGCCTACAGTGGCTCAATTATAAGTTTATCAAGCGACGAGACTACTTTTTGTGCGAAAAAACATAAATAACGACTTTATTCGACTATTCCATTACTTCCTTGTGGGCGCATGCGCGAGAGCTGAGATGAGGACGTTCTTCTTCGACTACTTCTTGTTACCGGCTGCTCACCGCTTAGGAGTATTACCGCCACCTACCGTATAAGATGATGATCCATATATAAGGCATTTCGGAGTCCGGATTATAAGGCACACTGTCGTTTTTTGAGAAGATTAAAGGCTTTTAAGTGCACCTTATAGTGCGGAAAATACGGTAAAAGCGTATGTACAGGGCAGATCTTCCTCTGCTTGTAAACAGAAAGTTTTGTGCTTCCAGCTATATCAGCACATCATCTTATACGGTAGGTGGCGGTAATGCTCCTGAAGCGGTGAGCAGCCGGTAACAAGAAGTAGTCCGAAGAAGAACGTCGTCATCTCAGCTTTCGTGCATGCGCCCATAAGGAAGTAATGGAATAGTCGAATAAAGTCGTTATTTATGTTTTTTTCGCACAAAAGTAGTCTCGTCGCTCTATAAACTTATAATTGAGCCACTGTAGGCACATGGAATATTTAAACATTTTCTTTAATGACTTTATGGGCCGTCAAGAGCCAGTCCCTTAGGCAGTCTATGGAGGAGTGATCCAGCTCTCAGATTTAATCAAAAATATCTTCATTTGTGTTCCGAGATGAACGAAGGTCTTACGGGGTTGGTACAGCATGGGGGTGAGTAATTAATGACTTAGTTTTCATTTTTGGATGAACTAACCCTTTAAGATATTTTTGATTAAATCTAGAGCTGGATCATCTCTTCCATACTACTCCATAGGCTTCTAGAGGGATTGAAACTTGCTGGCCTCTAAAAGTTATTAAATACATTGTTAAAATAGTCCAAGTGCCTACAGTGGCTCAATCTTAACTTTATCAGATGACGAGAAAACGTTTTGTGCGCAAAAAACAACAAAATAACGAACTTTATTTCAACTATTCATTTACTTCTCTCTCTGCGTCGAGTCAAGTTACTAGTTTAATAACGTATAATCTGTAATCACATGACCAGCATCGACAAATATTGAGCCTATGTGTGACGTAGCTCTACGCTATCAGACTACGTTAACTGACTAGACTCATAGAGAAGGAAGTGAATAGTTGAAATAAAGTCGTTATTTTTGTTTGTTTTTGCGCACAAAAAGTATTCTCTGCCGCTTGATAAAGTTAAGATTGAGCCACTGAAGTCACTTGGACTATTTTAACGATGTCTTTAATAACTTTGAGGATGGCAAGTTTCAATTCCTCAAGAAGCCTATGGACTAGTATGCAGGAGTGATCCAGCTCTCAGATTTCATCAAAATATCTGAATTTGTGTTCGAAGATAAATGAAGGTCTTACGGGGTTGGAACAACATGAGGGTGAGTAAATACTGACAAAATTTTCATTTTTGGGTGAACTAACCCTTTAAAAATTCTGAAGCCAAGGTCCCCAAAAATGACCCCTTGCAAGGAACCCTCTACTAAAACTATAAAGGCAGCTATGAAACTATATTAGACTCATTTATACTGCTAACTAAAAAATAGTAAGTATATGAGGACTGGAAATCTGTTATTGAAATGACATGAACTGTTGAGTGACAGGAGTTGAAAACACACAAAAATATGTAGGCATATTTTGATATATATAAATTGCAACACATGTGTGAACTGTTGTTACGCTCTTCCACGTTTACACCAATCCTTAGTCCAATGAAAAGAACGTCTATTTCAGGGACAAGAAGGGCCTTCAAATATCAGAATTCCCCAACTGTCAGTTTCAGCTGTGCTGTCTGAATGGCATGTAAAAATTCAAATACTGAATCAATTCCTTCGCGCCACTCATTCAGGAAATGAAAATAATAGACATGCAAAGGAATTTTACAAAAAATAAACACTACGGATCTGAAGCTCTCCCACTACCTGTGTAGACAGCTGGGTTACCGGTGAGTGGAGAGTTATACAACAAAATCCGAACTGTCTCCAAGACCACACACAAGCTGCTTTCCATCTCCTGAGACACAAAAAATAGAAAGTTAAGTTAGACAAAACCCAAGGCATAATTAGTTTGAAAATGACGCTCCTGAGGCGAAAGGCTAAAACTAAAGCACTACAGCACTCTTAAAAACAGGCGTGCACAACTTTATTGTGTTTAACTCCAGGAGTCTACTCTGCTTTGCTGCTGCAGCTACAGAATATTGCATCTTTATGTGAGACCACAGGAGAACCAAAAATTCAAATAATCAACAGGCAAATTATCATTAGCAACAGCTATTAAGTGATGTTGGTCATGCATGAAGTTGGAAATGAAACTGTGTGCTATGCAATGTTAAGCCAATAAAATAACAGAGCTATAGGGTTACATATTGTGTAGAAGATTAAAAACTCTGAAGCCTAGTGTGACCATACCGTTACTCACCTGAGTACTGTAGAGAGTTGACTGTGGTTGGAGTTGTGGAAACCATCACATGAGTGTAAGGCATACTTGGTGCTTCAAAATGTGATGGATACTCATTTAAGAGGCTTTTTCTGTTGAAAAACAGCACATATGAAGCTACAATGATCTTATTTGAGAAGCTACAATGAGCACTGCTGCATTCTTTAGTACTTAAACTGGCAAAATACTTACCGTATTTGTGCTAGTTGTTGAAGCAGAGTGGGTTTTCTTCTTTGACGTTGGTCTTTGGTCTAAACATTGTCCTACTATAAAAGAGATATAACGCTATAGTTTATAGTCTAATTCCTGAAAAAAAAAAACAATAGAACACACCCTAGGTTTTTCATCCACAAGGTACTTGAACTGGCCACAAGCAATGCAGAAACCACATTTGTGATTGGCTTTGAGATGAGACAGATTCTACTAAGATGGTCCTTAAATAAATCATGAAAATACTTCTCCAAGGTCCCCTTGTTCCTTCACTACATAATATTGCAACAACAACAAAAATCTTAAGACAAAAAATCCTTTCAGTAAAGTGAGTCTGAGCAGGCCTGTAGGTTCCGTGGAAACAGAATGAAACTGTTTAAATCAAAATCATGCAATTGACCTCAGATTAAACTCCAGTTGCAGCATGGAAGATCTTAGGTAAGAGTACAATTAGAGTCATTTGCTGTAAGTCACATTTCAAAGCTACCAGAACACAGCATGAGTAATATGTTTATTATAATTCTATAGAACTTCTTATTCTATATTGATGTTTTGACATATGTACCATTTTATAAATATCTAAAACTCTCATTACATGCATTGAAGGGATGAATTTCACACATTTTTTAAATGTTGTACTCAACAGGGAGTTCGCATACAGTAGCTTACAACTTTCAAAGCCTGAAACCATGCAAACTGAAACCAGGCAAACCTGAAACTGTGAAGTTTGTTAGACTTCTGTTTTGACCCTAAAATGTATTTCTCTGTCAACTGACTTACTGAGGAGCTGCATTGTATCCTGATGACTTCACTTGTGTGTGAAAAACTAAAGCCTGATCCTTCACACTTTCTGACAGCTCACACCTAGAAGACAAGAGAACAGTTTGGTCATATAATTAAAGGGATAGTTCACTTTGAAATTTACTTTTGGTATGTTTAAGCTTACCTAAAGGGCATCCAAGATGTAGGTGTCTTTGTTTCCACAGTATTTTATAGGGGTATTTATAAACGATATAAATACTGTTTGTTTTCTTAAACAAACCGCTCGCTTCGTGTCTTAGGCCATATTTACATTTACAAGTCATTAAATCATGTTTAATTTGGACTTCTCTGTGCATGCTCTTTGAGGTGGTGACCATAGACCTCCATTATATGACAGACAGACAACGGTTTCGACCTAAAAATATCAAAATTTAAACTTCTGTGAAAACAAAGACACCTACATCTTGGGGCCAGTTGTTCAAAACATTTAATCGGGATCAAAATGATCCAGATTTTGAAATCCCATTTTTTCCTATCCAGGATCAGGTAATCCGTCTTACTTTTATGCCGGTTTTTCAAAGCAACATTGGACTGGATCACCCTGATCCAGATACACAGTTTCAAGATTACCAAATCCGGATTACCAGTGCTCTAAATGGGACAACATATCACAATGTGGGCTACCAGCTGTGTAAAGAACAGGTAGAAGAGCCAACATGGGGTCACTGTAAGTGTTTCTTATTTTGAGACAAAACACAAATTGGGACAAGATAATTTTTATTTTATTTTTACATTACTATACTGAATAGCTTAATTGTTAGCCTATGTCTATAGTACTTTATCACTGTTACAATGGTTACACAAGTCAAGTGCAAAATATAAATAAAAGTATATACACTAAATGATACAAATGTATTATTTGTCCAATTTTAAAGTTTTACTACATTTTCTTCCTGAAATCCACCTTGAAATCCTACCCCTGGTTGATATCAGGATAATCCTGTTTTTTTGGATCAAAGTTATCCAAATCCCATTGACAAGTTTTGAACAACACAAACTGAAGGTTTGATCCAGATTAAAACTAGGATTGGATTCCCTGATCTAATCTGATTTCAGATTCCTTCTTTCCCTTTTGAACAACCCATTTTCAAGATTTGATCCAATCCGATAACCAAAATCCGATCAGCTTACTTTTGAACAACTGGCCCTTGGGTACCCTTGAGGTAAGCTAAAAAAAATTAATTTCAAAGAGAACTATCCCTTTAAGATCTACCTATATGTAATCTACCACTATAATTTGAAATAGGTTTGATAAATGGTTACTAAAGCGTGTAATATAATATTGCTAAAATATTGCTTTCTTCCCCATATATTTATTTATTTGGTCAGAAGCTCTGCTTGATACTGTACAGTCAGTTGGTCATAATTGCAAAATATACCGCTTCAGGGTGACATTTTATTTGGGTTTATTTTGTGATAATACACAGTTGACTGTACATTTTACCTGACTAAAGAGTTATTAACCACAAAATGTATACTAATAGGAACGTATTCAAATAAAAAGTCATATTACAGTAGAAAAAGATGTCATATGATCCAAATCACAACCTGAAGAACTGACATTTTTCCAAGTTTCCCTCTCTTCAGCGAACTAATTTTTTCCAGCTCCATTAAATCTTAATGCACACTTTTCCAAAAACGGTTCCTCTGTCAACCACAGACTGAAACGTATATTCTGAAAAGTGGCTTATAAATGCAACGCAGGGCAAATGCAAAGCAGGGGTGTCCAGTCCTGCTCCTAGAAGGCCAATGTCCTGCTGAGTTTAAGCTCCAACATACCCCAACACGCTTGCATGGAAGTTTCTAGTATTTCTGAAAACCATGATTAGCTGGTTCATATGCGTTTAATTAAGATTGGAGCTAAACTCTGGAGAGTAGTGGCCCACCAAAGCAAGATTGTGACACCCCTGTCCTAAAGGCATCAGAATAGGATTAAAATCAGTTGTGCAAAAATCTTTTTGGACATTATAAAAGTTCCTGTAATGAGTTCCAGGCAATAAGAAATCATGTACAGTATTCTCTCATAGCTCATACTTATTTCTGTGGTATCTGAAATTGTTTCACTTTACATTGGCAAATGGTACAGAAACAGTGTACCAAAGAAAAGTAGTGGTTTCGGTTCATTGTCAACAAACCACATCCTGACAAAACCCATTCTTCAAGAATGTTCCTCAGTTCTGAGAACAGTGATCAGCCTGTTATCAGACCTTTAATCACACAGACTAAACTGCTGGATCCTGACTAGTGCATGTCAAACTCCAGCAGGAGGGAGAAAATGAGTTGTCCTAGTTATGGTATTGACTTAGGCCCCAGAAAGAGCCATGGAATAAATTTAAACCTCTGAGGATATGTAACTCTAGAAAAGGAAGAGGAATAATGCCCAGATTGGGATGGAAGAAGAGCCTCCCTTAAGGGAAAAAGAAAAATGATGATGATGGATTGCTTTTACATCTATGAAACATATACAAATCATTATTCAGTTAAAACATAAACTAAAAAATAAGTGCTGGCAAGGAAATAAACGAGCTTTAAAAAGTATTTTAGAATTTCTTTGATTCATTTTAATTGTGAGAATAGGAGAGAGAATGGAAGTACTACTGTAGATCATGAAGTGGGCCAGATTTATTACTGTTGTTTATGTATTTTTTATCAAATTTTGTCAGTTTATTTAATTTCAAACTTTACAAACACTCTACCACATTTATTTTATTTTAGTCTTTTGAATAATAGGCAGTGATGAATCATGCAAATTAAGGCCGTGGTCATGTGTTAAAGGGTTAGTTCACCCAAAAATTAAAATTATGTCATTTTATCCATCTCGCATGTGCAGCTCTTGATTCCAGGAGATTTGAACGGGCACAGGGAGCCGCTATCAAAAAGCGGGAATTTTATGTTCATATTTTTTAACAATTCAGCGCAAATCCAAAAGGAAGGACACTTTGCGGCAAAAAAGTGTTTGTTCACAGTATTTGTTTTTATTCAAGACATTGTGATATCGGTTTCAAAAACTGACCACTGAACGAACCTGTCTTGCAAAGTGCACAGTACCAGAAAAAAAAAAAAAACATAACATTTCTGGACTTAATATTAAGACAAATACATAAACTCTCATAATACTACATATGCTCTTTTGTCCATTCCGGATTAAATGAGGTTTTACGTTTCGGCATTTTAACGTTGTGATATGACGTAGGCGTAGTAGCCAGCACATGGAGGCTTGTTTATTTTTTTAAACCAATTATATTTATTTGACACCGCTTTCAGCCAATCATTTGTTTGACCAGAGATCTTACGGCATTAGACGCTGACAGTATGCTGCTGCGTCTCAATAAAGATTCTAGAGCATTTTTTTTGCCGATTCAGATCAGCTCCAAAAAGGAGGACAAATGAGTGTCCGGCTTGAGGCTGCCCCGGACACGGAGCTTAAAATCCGGACTGTCCGGCCAAAATCCAGACGTATGGCCACCCTATTAATGACCCTCATGTCGTTCCAAGTCCATAAGACCTCCATTCATATTCGGAACACAGTTTAAGATATTTTAGTTGTAGTCCGAGAGTTTACTGTCCCTCCATTGAAAACGTATACACGGTATAGTGTCCTTGCCCAGAAACGAAATAAAAACATCATCAAAGTAGTCCATGTGACATCAGTGGGTTAGTTAGAATGTTTTGAAGCATCGAAAATGCATTTTGGTCCAAAAATAACAAAAACTACGACTTTATTCAGCATTGTATTGTCTTCCGGTTCTGTTGTCAATCCGCATTCAGTGCCGCTAGTGATGTAAGACGCTGCTGATGTGTATCTGGTGCGTCCGTGTATTCGGGTTCACATAAATATGGCTGGGCAAAAAAATGCAAGTCTTCCTCTGTGTGGAAATCCTTAGACATGTTTGCGAAGATAGTTTTGTTTACAGCGTGCATCTCCCTCAGACTGTGAATGAAGCTCTTTCATACCGCTATGAATGAAAAGGCATATCAAAATGGTGATGTCATGTCATGTCACGTCTCAACTGTCTATCTATATTGCACCAAATACGACACTGTACTTCCTTGTGAAGTATTCGGACCAGCCCTAGAAAAGATACAGAAACACACTTGCGTCTGTCTGTCGGAAAAATGATTCGACCACAATATACGTCATCAATAGCGGTTCACTTCCGCGGTTTGGTTCGTTTGCGTTCATATCAGCAGCGAACCGTACTGGAGGTCACATGAACCCTAACCCAGACCACCTTTTTAAGCGGACCCGAGTACGGTTTCGCTGGTGCGCACCCGAGTTCGGAAGACAGTGTTCACATCATCCAAACGAACCGAACTCTGACGTCATTCGAACCCGGGTGCGCACCAAAAGTGCTAGTGTGAAAGCTCCCTTAAACTGTGTTCCGAAGATGAACAGAGGTCTTACGGGCTTGGAACAACATGAGTCATTAATGACATAATTTTAATTTATAATTTAAATTTTTGGGTGAACTAACCCTTTAAGAAAATAAATAGGGTACTGAAAAAAACAGAATGATTTGATGTTGGATTTTGTGACATAGTTTGGAGTTCGTCTCTTTATTCTGTGGTTATCAAAATGTGTGACTTCAGACACCAGATGGCATCAGACTGTTTTATGAAAATAAATATTTAAGAAGGACATTTTTATTGGATTTAAAAGTATTTCAAATAAACCGAAATATCTCAAACTGCAGTCTATAAAGAACGCTGCTTTCTTTTGAAAAGTTTTATTGTGGTACAGAACTTTCGCCAGGCTAGAAAGAGTAACATCTTGGACAGTATTCATTAGCTTCATAAATTATACCTTAGAGGGGTGTCAATAACACTAAAACGCCACCAAAGGTGGTGATTTTTTTATTTAGTAAAAATGTGTGTGCGTGTGTGTGGTTTTCTGAACTGTCTCCAACCTATTTTTCTCTGAGGTTTTGGGTCCTGTTTTGCCAGCTCAGCATTCAGAGGGGACATAGTCATCAGAGGAGAGCTGAAAAATAGTGAATATAAAGGAAAAAATGGCAGAAAATCAAGCGGGGGAAAACAACATGAATAAACTTCTATTACTGGAAATAATAAAATAAAGAATTTTCCATTGTGGTAGTTGACTCATCAAGAACAGACAATACATCTACTAAAGATAGTTCTAGCTAAAACCAAAATCAAACAATGAGTATATTATTCCTGGATGTTGTTTAAAATGATACCCTGCATTTCCTTAATCCAAGAACCTCCTGACCAAAGACTGAAAGATTCGTTTTGCTACCTGGGCACGACTGAAAGATGCTCTTCCACAGAGAAGCTCTTCGCCATCCTAAAGCAGAGCTCGTCCAGCCAGGCACTGCTCACCTCAAAAAGGACGACTGAATTCCCAAATAGAGAGGACACCAAACAACACATCTAACCAGAAAGAGAGAGAGGATGAGGGTAGTCCTTATACTGTGTACACAGGCAACTTTCCTCCCAGAATGCAAACCACAGTCAAATCTTGTAAAAACTTTACATCTTAAATAATCTGGGCTTTTAGAAACTGTAAACTGCTAATTGCAGGGCTATAAAAATACCAAAGGTGCTATACATTTGAGCTCTAGAGTGGCTTAAGGTTAACTATGGGAATCATTAAAAAAAATAGCAAGTTAGTAGCAAGTATAATAGCAAGTAGCCAATAGGACTTTTATGAAGGTGATCCTCACAGTTTGCCTTTATATGGAAATGTATTCTGTTAAAAAAAAGCTGTACAGACATGGAATACTGTAAATCAATCAAATATTGTATTTGTATACACGATGCATTCTTTTACAGACACCAAAAATGTAACGAAGTACTTACATTGCCACCATGTCCTTGGGTGATGGCCCATGATTCTGCTATTGAAATGCTAAGGTCACCTGTCAGGGGAAAATGCAAAACTTCAAAAGAGCTGAATATAATTTAGATTTAGAGATAACCAGGCATATATTTAATGACTACTGTATTTCTGAGTGTTTAACCAGGGGCCAGTTGCATCATCAACAAAGTCATTATGTTAAGTCTAAAGAAATGCTCTAGCGCAAGTTCTACTGAGAAGACACTAATGTCACGTCATTCATTAACCACAGATCTAGCCTGTATACGCCTGTCCAGTATAGAAATATTTGCCCCCTTAGTAAATATGATCAAAGATGGCTGTAAAAAAAAAATCTGCATTGTGAATCTACATTGGGAACAATTATTTGGCCCCTTTTATTAAATACTTTTTTGCAACCTTCTTTTGCCAATAACAGCTCTGAGTCTTCACTTATAATGCCTGATGAGTTTAGAGAACCTGACAAGAGATCAGAGATACAGGGGTTGGACAATGAAACTGAAACACTGGCCAATGTTGGAGGTTTCACATCTATTTGCCTGGTGGCCAATCTTCAGAGTGAAGTATGGGTGGATCAGTGATGGTTTGCGCTGCAATATCATGACAATCCTGACTGTGTTTGATGGACACGAGTCAAAAATCATGAGCTGGAGGATCATGAGGACCTGATGCTCAAACCGCGTATCTGTGACAGATACTTGTGACAGAAGGGTTTGATGGAGATGAAAGTGAGGTTAAACATCTCCCATGGTCTGCACAGTCACCAGATCTGAATATTATTGAGGTGTCAGAAAACTTTTCCTCCACCAGCATCATATAGTGACCTGGACACTGTTCTGGAAGAGGAACAGATCATAATCCATCTGGTCACTGTGAAAGACTTCGATCTGTCATTCCCAAGATGAATTGGTGCTTCATTTGGATGCAAAATGAGGCCCTCACCATCCTAATAAATGATTGTGTTGTAAGACGAGGTGTTTCAGTTTCATTGTCTAACCCCTGTAATTCCTCCATACAGAATCTCTCCAGATCCTTCAGATTCCCAGATCCATGTTGTTCATCTCTTCAGTTCAGCCCACTCATTTTCTATAGGGTTCAGGTCTGGAGACTGGGCTGGCCATTGCAGATCCTTGGTTTTGTGCTCAGTGACACATTTTTGCTTTGATTTTGAGATCCAAACATGGCCTGTTATAAGATTTCTAGCACAGGCTGTCAGGTTTCGATTTTTTATCTGTTGGTATTTGATCGAATCCATGATGCCATGTATCTGAACAAGATGTCCAGGACCACTGGCGGGAAATTTGGCCCACAGGTTCTATAGTCAGATTATTTAGAGCTTTTTTGGCAGCAAACATTTAAAATGGGTTTGGTTCATACAGGGAAGGAAAAGTACCCCATGTGTAAAATGAAATAATCTGCTTTATCTTTAATGCTGTGGGCCTAAGTTCCTGGACGTCTTGTTCAGATACATGGCATCATGGATTCGAATCAAATATCAACAGATAAAAAATCAAAACCTGACAGCCTGTGCTAGAAATCTTATAACACATCCTCCCCACCACCACCAGGTCGTCTCTCTGTCCGTCCATCGGGGGTCTACATCTTCAGGCAAGAGCAGCAAGCATCTGCTACCCTCTGGATTTGGATTATGGACGGGGCCTATGCCAAATAACTTTATCATTTCATCTATTTGATACTAATTTGCAAACAACTGTTAAAGGGATACTCCACTTTTTTGGAAATAGGCTCATTTTACCACTCTCCCAGAGTTAAAACAGTTGAGTTTTACCGTTTTTGAATCCATTCAGCCGATTTTCTGATTTTTAGAAGAATATCAGTAACCAGACTGTTTCTGATCTCATTGACTTCCAAAGTAGGAAAAAAAATATACTATGGAAGTCAATGAGACCAGAAACTGTCTTGGTTACAGATATTCTTCTAAATATCAGAAAATCTGGCTGAATGGATTCGAAAACGGTAAAACTCAACTGTTTAACTCTGGGGAGTGGTAAAATGAGCCTATTTCCAAAAAAGTGGAGTATCCCTTTAAAAAAATCTTATTTATACTTTCTGACCACTGTCTTTCTGGTAGAACTAACTTGCCCAACTAGCAGTTAGTTATGGGTTATCAGTTTATTTTTCAGTATAGTTTTTTATGTAACTGACATAAATATATATATATATGATCAGTCTTGAAAAAAAATATTGATGTCTAACTTGTGCGACTAAGTCTTAGCAGTTACGCAAACATATGAGAAATTAGTGTGTTTGAAAGAAGACAAACAGATATTCTTAACCCTCAGAAACCCAAGCATTTATATTGATGGTTACTTTTTCACTGTTTAATTGTATTCCTAGGAAGCCATTTTTTATAAAACAAATCATGATGTTTATACATATTTTTGAGGTGAATTTTGTTTTGCGGTCGCAAGATTTTACCAATGTTATCATTAAGTGTACAAGTATGACTTTCTAAAGTTTCATAATCCTGGAATATTCTAAGTTAGAACACTGAAACCCTAACCCACTGACAAGTTTGGTTAGGTTATGCTGAAAATGATTTATCATTTACTGTATGTGCCTTGTTGTACAATACATACCATTCAAATGGTTGATCACTATAACCTACTGTTGCATTTATTTGTGTTATATTTATGCTATTTAAGTGTACATTTTCTACTAATAAATAAACATAAAACAGATCAAATCGGTTACAAATGTGTAAATATGAATCTAAAACATGTGCAAGTATCTCCAAGAGTTAAGTAAAAACCTATTATGCCTTTGAGTGGAAGAATCTTGAGGAGCTCTGAAGTATCCAGCTCAAGCAGATAAAGCCCATCAGAACTTCCGATCCACACACAACTTCCTCTATGGAAAAAGTACAAAGAAGAGACTGTTTGCCAAAATACACTAATGGGAACTGACTGAGGCCTGATTAATGTAACTGAGTACAACAGAAAAATAAAATAAAACAAAAAAAAGATCTCAATTGTATAGGCCTACTTTAGTGTAGTCATTCAAACCCACAAAGTCTCTATTATAGAGCATTTATGAAAGCCTGTAATGTTTAATTGAGACTACAGTGGCAGACTCTATGCTTAGAGATTGCACAAGCTTACTCTAAAGTAAAACTGCACTAATGCTTTGAAAACTTGATTTAAGTCAGTGTTCAAACTTATCTTATTGCAGTGCAAATCATAAAGTGGCAGGGGTCAGGGGTCATCTCTCCTGTCTAATAAACTAGAGTTGTTGAGGCAACATGTTGTTTTATAAGAATGTCTTCTAACCCTAACAATTTGAAGAATTCATGCACAGTTACAACTAATCATGAGTGTGTAAAAGAAATTCAGATTTTTATATAGTAATAAAATTGAAGGTTTTTGTCCAAGTGTTTAGTAAGTATTAATGTTTTGGAAAACAAAGACATTTTTTGTGACCTCGCCTATTCCAGTGAAGACTATTGGGGTCTACAGACATTTCCTCCAACGATGTTTACAATTTAATTTCATATAATAACATTATTTTCATGTCATGTTAAAGCACTGTTCACCTCTGAAGTCATCAGGGCCGTCCCAGGCTCTGTTGGTGCCCTAGGTGAGAGTTTAGATACTAACTTTAGACTTTTAGTTTAGACTAACTTAAAGACCTGTGATTGGCCATTGTGGCCCCTTAAAGGGATACTCCACTTTTTTTGGAAATAGGCTCATTTTACCACTCCCCCAGAGTTAAACAGTTGAGTTTTACCATTTTCAAATCCATTCAGCCAATTTTCTGATATTTAGAAGAATATCAGTAACCAGACAGTTTCTTGGAAAAAAATGGAAGCTTTCTATGGAAGTCAATGAGACCAGAAACTGTCTGGTTACTGATATTCTTCTAAATATCGAAAAATTGGCTGAATACATTCAAAAACAGTAAAACCCAGTGATTTCAACCAAACACCAAAGGAAATCGCCTATGGGCCGGCCCTGGAAGTCAGGGACTGAAAGCATAACAAAACCTGCAAAGCTGTCCTTTGCTTCCAACCATCTTGTCATAGCTGTAACTGTAGTTTGGATGGCATGAAACCAAAAACAGGGGTATAACGATGACTTCTTATTGGGGTATGTGCAATCTAACCTTCCCATGTCTGCCTTACATCATTTTTTACCCCAGAAATTCCACAACTGCACAACCAGATAAAACTGAACAACAAAAACGGGCCAAAGACATACCCCTGCTGCAGGCTAGCGTGGCTTGACTGTGGTCTCTGTGCCCAGATTCTCAGAACAGGCTTTGTAGTCTCCACTGTTCCTCTCACATCATTACGAGTCGTTCCTAGCAAAGCACACAGATGAAGCTTACATTGAAGCAGATGTATCGTTTTCCACAGTGAGGTAGGCACAGGAGTCATATGCAGTCTGAATTGTGGCTTGTGGGTTTTTTCTAACCATCTGTTCCATTTTGAGGTGGGTTGATTTTCCTGAGGTTTCTCTCATGCTTCTGTTCAAGCTTCGAAAGGTCCAGTTTTGTCACCAAGCGGCATTTGTGGTCCACAGGGAGAGTGTAGCACCAAAGCTTGAATAACAGATATTCCAACTTAAAAAAAGCAATATATGGATTACACAAAAGAGGCTGAAAGTGTTTGTGATGACTCACCTGTCCATCACCAGACCCTGTGATGAACTGACTGTTTTGCTCCATGAAGAACAGACTAAGCAGTGGATACGCTGTGAAACAGAAACATCTTCACTACATATTCTCTACATTTACAGGCTACAATAAATGAAGAATTTCAATTTCTGTTGTAGAAATATTGGTGTTAGAAAGTATACACCAACCTGATAGAACAGCAGATTCAAAGAGGATATTCGCCTTCCTCACATCCCATATCTGATACAAAAAAGAAAGCAATTTATAAAAACAAGTATAAAGTATATATATATATATATATATATATATATATATTGGGGCTGGGCAACGATTAATCGTGATTAATCGCATCCAAGATAAAAGTTTGTGTTTACATAATATATGTTTGTGTAGTGTGTATAATTAATTTGTATATATAAATACATACACATGCATGTATATATTTAAGAAATATTTGCATGTATATACTTTATATATATTTATACATAATTATTATTATATATAAATATTTGATATATTAATAGCACATTTTTCTTAAATATATACATGCATGTGTGTGTATTTATATATACAAAATAATTGTACACACTACACACAAATATATTATATAAACACAAACTTGTATTTTGGATGCGATTAATCACGATTAATCGTTGCCCAGCCCATATATATATATATATATATATATATATATATATATATATATATATATGTCAAAATTTGATGGGTACAATAAATTGTTAAGCCCCCGATTTCACAGAAAAGGCTTAAGACAAGCCCTAGACTACAATACATTTTTGAGCTGTTTTAACTGAGAGCAGCTGGCACTTACATATCATAATATATTGTCTGAAGATATACACCAGTAAGGTTTTTATTCTAAGGTATGTTTACAAAAGCTACTTAAATTTCCTAACTGAACTAAGGCCTAATCTGAGCTTAATTTAAGAAGGTTTAATGCAGAAGAATTACTGCAAGTCTATGTTGATTTATAGCTCAAGAAAAATGTCCTATTATTATCAATGTTAAAACATGTTTTTCTGTTAATTTTTTTACATCTATATTTATATAATAATACATTTCTTTAAGAATTCTTTAATGAATTAAAAAAAAAATCTTTCTGACCCCAAACTTTTGAATGGTAGTGTGTGTAAAATTGAAAAAAACGTAGGCTATTTAGTAAACAGTAATGCTCTTCTGGTTTGTATTGTGTCTATACCTTGAATGTTCTGTCTTCTGAGATAGAGATGAGAAGATTGGCATCCCATGGACAGAACTCTGATGCAGTCACAGGACCAAGATGAGCTTTCAGCACTCCAAGCACTTCCTCTTTCTATAGGAAACAGATATACAGTGCCTCAGGTTTTGTCTTTATTTATCTTAATGGAAAATGTTTCATTGAAAGGTGTTTTAGTACATACAGCAAAGATGATGGTATATTTTTAAGTTAATACATTTTTTTTTTTTCTTATGTATAAGACAGAAGTCGATGAGGGGCTTATTCTGATTTTTTCGTACAAAGATTTACTGCTGGTTTCATGTAAGTATTTCAATGTTATCTCTGAAACTTTATGGGCTGGTCAATCACAGCATGAGTAACGGAATGTTCAGCATGCAGGCTTTGTTCAGCGTTTCATCTGGAGATGGGTCAAAAAGGTATTATTTTTTCTCTTTTACCGTTTCAGCATAACTGCTTTTGATTTCAATTCACTGAACAAAAACGGTGTGCACTTTATTTCATACCTCTGCATTCAATAGAACCACTCTGGAGCCTGAGCATGCTGCCACTTTCCAGCTCAGTGGACATAGTGACAGATGCACCACCCTGCCAAGCAATGTGCCAACAACTCTACCTGAGGCAATTACACCTGGAACACAGATGTCAAGGTTGTGAGATTTAAAAAAAAAAATACAGAAAAAGGCACCATTTAAATTTCTGTTTTTGACTCCAGATGAGCATATTTGCTGTTTTTATCGGTTGCTTATTATGGGCACTTATTACCTTCTTTGATTTGTCTGTAGCAGCGATGGATGTCCCAGACAATCACATAATCTTCAGAAGCACTACAGAGGATGAGACGATCACTCACTGTCCCAAACACCATGGCAGACACGTCGCAATGGTGACCAGTAAGTTCCAAGGAAGACTACAGGAAACATTCAAATTAGTTGTAGGTTTAATCCTAAATATATTTGCTAAAAATACAGTATTATTGAAAATTGTGAATGAAATATTATTAGAATTTAAGCAAACTTATTTTATTTTTTAAAGGTCCCATGACATGGGGTTATTTTATAAATTTTACAATGTTTCTGGTTTCCCTTATAATGTTAATATGTTTTTAGATAAAAAAATAGTCAAAATTTAGAAATAAAGGCATTTTTCCTAGCCTGATTTTAGCCTCTGATTTGAACGCTCTGTTTGAAGGGGCGTGTCTGCTGTGGGATTCAGTAACCGCCACTGCTGTGATTGGCTGACATGCTTGCATATGAAATAGCGACGTATTACATGTGAAACTCTCTCGAATACTTTTACTACAGCTATAATACGTTTTTACTATTAAATCTATCAATATTAATGAATTGTGAGAAGTTTTTAAAGTATTTAGATCTATGACTTAATCCAAACTTCTTAGAGTATCACAGTTTCTATAAAAATAAGCAGAACAACAGTATTGATAATAATAAAAAATGTTTCTTAAAGGGGTGTTATAAAGCCCTTTTCACAAGATGTAAAATATTTTTTTCATGTCCCCAGAGTGTGTATGTGAGAGAACTTCAACAGCTCGTGTAATTTTACCTCACACAGACATGCACTGAACATTTCAAAAACTTTTAGTCTTTTATGTTCAAACCGGAGTCAGACAATAATGGAGAGACTTAAGAAGAAGTGACGACATGTAGAATGCAACAGGGGAGAATTGTTTTTCTGGGGACGGGGTTTATGTAAATTCTAGGGTTAGTGATGTCACTAACCCAGGAGGAATATCGTGTAGTCCCTACCAGCTGTCTGTTGTAGTTTAAAAGAAAATATCTCCCTTTGCTTTGAAATTTGAGCATTGTAACTTTGCAGATGTTGTTAATGCTCAAACAGCGACATTACACACTAACTAAACTATTAGAATGAATTCTAAAGGATCATGCGACACTGACGACTGGAGTAATGGCAACGTTGCCATAAAAGGAATAATGTACATTTATAACTATATATTATTTAAAATTGTAATAATATTGTACTTTAACCGGATTTTAAATGCAGCCTTTAGTGAGCATGAGAGACTTCTTTCAAAAATATTAAGTTTAATTTTGACATTCATTGAAAATAGATATAAGTGCACAAAGACCTCCAGGTTGTTGTTTTCATAAATCCTTATATTCTTGCCCTGCCATGGGACAGCACAGTGGGAAGGACAGCAGGTCAGCTGCAGGTGGGACACTGGATTATTGCAAGTTACAGCGAACCTCTCGATCAAATACTGCTCTGAGGTCACAGCAGCCATGGTGTACCCAGTGGTCACCTGAACAACACACAATGAGAAGTCTGAAAAGAAAACAGTGCTTAAGTGTTCAGCAGGGAAGGATGACATCTAAAGCCTGGAACACACCAAGCCGACGGTCGGCCGTCTGGCAGATTCTTTGCGTTGGCCAACTAAGTTTCCTCGGTGTGATGCGCACGGTTCCGATGCCGTTGGCTAAAAATAGTCCTCGTCGGGATTTGTTTCAACGCGATTCGACATGCTGAATCGGCATCGGGCCGTTGGGGAAAGAGAGAACTCTGATTGGATGTTCAGCATAGTGAAAGAGTCAGTGCACGAATAAACGCAATACAGCAAGCAAAGAAGTCAAAACTGTAATGATAGAAGGCTGTTCTTATGTTACATCTTCTTACCTGAGTGTTCCTTGGCGAATATTTCAATATTAAAGGAACACTCCGACTTTTGGGACTTTGGCTGATTCACTATATCCCCCAGAGTTAGATAAGTCCATACATACCTTTTTCATCTCTGTGCGTGCTGTAACTCTGTATGACGCACCCACCGCTAGCCTAGCTTAGCACAAAGACTGGATGTAAATGGTTGCACTAGCATACTAATCCCAAATAAGTGACAAAATAACAAATAAGTGACAAACATTTTCCTATTTACATGTTACCTTTGAAATTACGAACTTGTGTGCGCAAAAGATGTTCATTGTACAAAAGTTTGCCTTGTGCGATTACTTTCCCCTTATTCAGCCTATTGTAATGCAGTTATCTAACATTACTGTATTATATGTTGTTCAATACATTTGGTTCAGCTGTAATAAATTGCATTTAAAATATCGATTACTATAATAATTCTTTATTCATGTTTAGTCAGGATGCGTTTTTGGTTGGAATTCTATGAAAAATCATGGTATTACCCGGTCTCCCATGTTTATTGTTGCAGCCACAATACAAATAACACCCATGATTATAAACTATGCTTTTACAAAGTAGTAATTGCTGACTCTATTACTCCAACTCCGAACGAACTCTCTGCTCCTAATCACGGTGCGTCTCGGGTGCTGCGGTTATCATTCCGCCCAAGTAGCAGTGCTTCACCTTCTGAGAATATAGTTCCCAATATTTATACAGTTAAAAGATGGCTGTGTCTCATATGACCTTGTTATTTGTACACTCTGTGACTATACAGAGCACAACATGTAAATAGGCAAATGTTTGCGTCATTTTGTCACTTATTTGAGATCAGTATGCTACTGCAACCATTTACATTCAGTCTTTGTGCTAAGCTAGGCTAGCGGTAGGTGCGTCAGACAGAGTTACAGCACGCACAGAGATGAAAAAGGTATGTATGGACTTATCTAACTCTGGGGGATATGCTGAATAAGCTGTAGTTCTCTCGTATAGATGCAGCTTTTTACCTCGACGAGAGGGCACGACAGGCGACAACACAGTTGGCTTTCATCAGCGCTAGTTCGTTGGTGTCGGCTTGGTGTGTTCCGGGCTTAACAGGCCTAGTAAAAAAGGCAGTACTAGTAAACTGGAAGGAGGTTTTAAAATAACAGGCAATTGTCAAGGACACAGCGAGCGCACATGATAGATTAATGTAACATCACTCCTCCCTACATCAGTTTTAGTTGTAAACTGTATCCGCAGCCAAATTATAACCCCTTTGTTGAGGCCGCTACCTGGTTGCCTAATCCTAACCCAACCACACCTAACCCTAAAAACCTAACTATACTGGGGACTCAGGGGGAGTAATGACCTGTACCGTACCGTGAACCTAGGGGCTTTTGTAAACATTAATCTGCCCCTGATGGTGTCCCATGAGATTTTTTTGAAAGGCATTAGTGGATAATAAAACATTTTTTTACACTTATTAGGCCTAACTGTTTGATAAACTACAACCTAATCAAGCATGAAAAACAGACATTGTTAAACACAGCAATTCTTCCTGAATGTAATTATAGTTTACAACGTCGTAATTTTAACATAATCTGTTAATCAAATTAAATTTGTTTTATGAACATTTTTTATTGTACTGTTTGGATCTCTCTTCACGTCATCATGATGATCATGATTGCAATCAATAATATAAGTGGTTAGATATAAAAACATGTACATAATCCTCTGTGGAAATCAGGACAAAAAAATGTTTGTCCAATCATTGCATTCAGTCCGAAAGTTTAATTTAATCTTTAAAAAAAAAAAAAAAAAAAATCCTGCTTTCACTGACCATTTCATTTGTTGAAACCCAGCTCTACGTTTTTGAGTTACAGGCCGTGTTTTTTTAACGTTACACTGAATTCGTGGAAAGTGCCAATGATGACATCAGCTTCAAAAGTAGGCTAAGTTCATTCCATCACTCACCTGCAAGTACACTGCGTTGCTGGTTAAGTATAACGAATGTGACCATACATATGGTTTAATCATATGTGTAAGTAGTGACTGAAGTTCAAACATTCGTGCATTTCAGTTTTTGGCCCGTGATCTTGCGTCCCTGTTGCTTTGGAAACGGGATCTTTCCGGGACGGCACACCAGAAGGGACAATTTCTGACGTTTATGCGGTTTGACTGTTTTAGGACTGATTTGTGATTACAGTCAGTGTACAGTAACAAAATAACAACATGCTAAAACGACACAGTAGATTTCTGGGAATTGTTGTGTCTCTGGCTTATTCCAAATATGTTAATGTCTATAATAACAATTCACGTCTTTTATGAACAACAAAAATTGACTGTTGATTGATTGATTCTACTTGGATACATCCATATTCGTAGCGCAGGAGATCTGTATAGCCTCTGATTTTGTATTTACACAAACGGCCCAACTAACACAAAACGTAAGAATTAATCTTAACACAGCAAAAAGGGAATTAATCTTCTATGCAATAGTGCCCTCTGGTGGTAAACTGCAGTCAGTCAGTCTGTGCACATTGAAATTAAGTTACAATGAACAATTTTAAAATCAATGAAAGCAAACGGAAAACATGAATAGTAAGAGAATAGTAAGACGTAAAAGATTAACAGTTTTTTTTGTTTTGTTTTTGTAAATATATAAAACATGACTTGGCTGGTTGGGTTATTGTATTACTCTATCTATACTTTAATCAAAACTCACTACAAAAACCTTTATTATAAAAAGGGGATACATTTAGGCATTCCACATTTGTGAATATAAAATAAAAAATAAAGTTGTCAATACTTTAGCATCATATTCACAATGACAAACACAAGTTATATAAAAGAGATATTACATTTTTCCTATATTTTTGTACAAATTGACAACCATAAAACAAACGACATTTTTTATTTTATTTATTTATTTATTTATTTATTTGTTTGTTTATTGTTCAACATAAAATGTATTTAATCCTATTTGAACGTTACAAATGTTGAATGGTGTTTTTAGCGACAAAACCTCTGCGAGTCCACGCCCACATCAGGTTTTCAGCCAATAAGTCTCAGCCAAACACACTGAGCTATCCAATAATCAAAGCGTTATGTACATATGCATCCTCTTGGACACGCCTTTAATCTCAATCGACCAATCAGTCTATTGCTTTAGTCAGTCAGTCAACTCTCCCCGCCCAGTTTTCTCTGACGGAACGGAAGCCGACATGGGCCAAACCAGCCCACCCGGATAACATAGACAAACTTGGCAGGGAGCGGATGAACTGGTTGGCTCTTTGTTCTTCTCAGCTAGACTATCAACCTCTTTATATGTTTTTGCGTATTGTCACTCATATGTATCACATTTATATCTATATATAAAATACTCTTTCTTTGGGCACGCAGCTTCAGCACAGACAGATACTTTTTAGGCTAGCATATTTTCCTAGTGTTTTTAGTCCATTCTTCCCCCACCGACGAGGTTTTATTGGACCAAGATAGGCGGCGCGGGCACCAAGATGTCGAACCGGATGGTGTGCAGAGAAGCGAGCCACGCCGGCAGCTGGTACACGGCCTCAGGTAGAGCCAGAGAGACAGCGGCCCGGGCCTGAGGTCCGGTGTCCTGCTTAACACTCAGTGTGTGTGTCTGTGTGTGTCTGGCAGTGTCTCAAAACCTAGTGAGCTGCCTAGCTAGACAGCATAACTGTGATGTTCAGCACGCTCCTATAATAGCCACAATGCTGCCTATATAGTCAGCTCACTAAGTTTTTTAACACAGCCTGTGCGATCAGCTGGGAATTATTAAATAGCCGAGATTAAAATCGTTTAATGACCACAAAGCGCGTTTCTTTACATGTATACTTTTTCCTGAACTGACATCCTTTTAAAAAACGAACTGACTTTGTTTTAAACGCAAAATAAAACATGTCAGCTTATTTTAGTTAAAATACTCTACAATTTTGCATCCCAATTCTTCTAATTCTGTAAACAAAAGTGCGGCATTTACTTTGCCCTGGCATTTAAATGATCATATCATTAATTAGTTTATATGTTAGAAATCATTTTGAATAATTATTTCTGGTTTTCAGGGAGTACACTAAAACCACTTGCATTTAAATTCATGGGCCATTATTGAAATCGACCAGACTCTTGTGTTTCTCTCATATTTGCCTGTTGTTGTTGTTGTGTATTTTTGTGTCTCTATTGTGTGTAACGTTAGCTTCTCTGTATATCAGCAGCTGAGAACAAAAACAGGCCAGCAGTTAGCGGGTTAGCCTATAGCCGGTGTGTGTGTGTGTGTGTGAATCTCTCCTTATACACACCAACCACACGAACTAATACCACAGATTAATATAGCATCCACACTAACATTACCCAGCCCTACTTTCCCGGATCAGTAAATCCAGATAGATAAACTGCCGCAGTTCAGAAGACTGGATTGACGCTAACGGCTAAAGCTATTTGAAGTTAATATAACTGCTGTACATGACATATATGTTTTTATGGAGAATCAAACCCTATATTTAAGTAATTCTGATGTCAAGTAATACTGTTTATTATTATATCGGTCAGCATTTAGTTGTCCAGTTTCATTCCAGCAAATACAGTGAGCACAGTCAGCACATGAAAGTCTTTAGATGGCCAATGCTCTCTCTCTCTCTCTCTCTCTCTCTCTCTCTCTCTCTCTCTCTCTCTCTCTCTCTCTCTCTCTCTCTCTCTCTCTCTCTCTCTCTCTCTCTCTCTCTCTCTCTCTCTCTCTCTCTCTCTCTCTCTCTCTCTCTCTCTCTCTCTCTCTCTCTCTCTCTCTCTCTCTCTCTCTCTCTCTCTCTCTCTCTCTCTCTCTCTCTCTCTCTCTCTCTCTGTCTCTGTCTCTGTCTCTCTCTCTCTCTCTGTCTCTCTCTCTGTCTCTCTCTGTCTCTCTCTGTCTCTCTCTCTCTCTCTGTCTCACACACTCATGCAGTAACAAAGGATGCATGACAAAACCCCAGTGTGTACACACACACACACACACACACACACAAAAGATCTCACACGTATACTCGACAGAAATCAATTTGCTGGCCTTTACATGATGACCTGTCACCTGTTCTGCAAGCTGCCAACATATTTTGAGATCTTGTTTTGTAAAAGAAAGAAACAAGTAGTCTTTTGCATGTGTATTCTAGGTCTATTTCCAGCAAATAATATCTAATGTAATTTATTTAAAACAATCCAGTGGGTCCTGAATGGTTTGTTGATGGTTTTCACGTATGAGAGTTACTGGCATACACGAACTAAACATCCTTTGATTATTACAGGATCATTAAACTGTGCCTAATAACAGGAAGGTGACAGTCAAAATGTACAGACAATGTTGTCTATGAATCTTCTCTCTCTCAATATTTTTATGATATAATATTTTTATATTGTACAAAATGAAATTAAAATGTCACATTTGTTGTCATTAAATTGTGATCAATTAAAATGTGTATATATGTGCAATCAGCCTTTCAAACCGTTGAAGGCATCAGTCATTAAAAACATTTCTTCGAACAATAAATTACTACAGTTCCTAATTTTTTGTTCTTGTTTGTATGTGCTAGACTGACATTGACCAGCTCTCTCTCTCTCTGCTAGGTAACTGATTACATCTAATTTAGGTTACATAATCAGATTCAGAAATAGTACTTGGAAAAAGTACTTGAAATTAGATTATATTACAGTTTAGAATACTCTCAATCAGCCTACAGTTGCTTTTTATTATTAATTACATTCACATAATGGTAGTAAATCCTTCATAATTGAGTGATTCTCCCTAATTTATTAATACATTTAATTTTTTTTTAATTTAATAGTTTTTACTTGTTTACACAGTCTCCTAGTTTTGAAATCACACACACAGACCAGCCACTAGGCCACAAAGCTACTAACTGTTTTTTCAACATTTGTATTGTATTTTAATTATCACTCAGAAAGTCAATTAAACATGTATTACTAATGTGTTTGGAAGGCGTTTGTCTTTCAAACATCTTTTTATTGTAATTTTTATTATTTTAAAATTTAAAATGATTAAGAATATATTTCTTTCTCTTTGTTTAATATCAATATGGTACAATATTAGGTAACACTTTATTTTAATGTGTCGTTGTTGCAAATGTTACATGTAATAACTATAAATTATGCATAATTACATGCAACTAACCCTAAACCCTAATCCTAACCCTTTAGTAAGTACATGCAATTACTTAATATTACTCAGTACTTAAATGTATAATTACAGTGTAACAATGACGCATTCAAATAAAGTGTAACCCAATATTATCCTATTCTGTTCAATGTGGTAAACGAGTTAGGTCAAAAGCAATCTGAAGGTAATCAAAAAGTAGTCAGATTTTATTACTTAAAATGTGTAATGGATTACACTACTAACTATTGTGACTATGTATAATGATACAATGATATAATATAATGACTATGTCATTACACTCTATTATATAAAAACAGATAGATATTAGTTAACCATTATGCAGATGCTACTTGGGAATATCATTCGTGAAAATTTGACCAATTTGGTTGTACTGTTGCTATGCCTTTTACAGAATCAGCTGAAGTTCATCCGTTCACTGGTTCTCATAACTGTTATCTTGTCCTGTCAGACTCTGATAAGAATTCCATTAGAATTGGGACAATGGCACTGTCTAAGACTGAAATATTGCTGAAATCAACATTCAGGACAGCAATATATATATAAATATATATATATATATATATACACTCACCGGCCACTTTATTCAAGGTACACCTGTCCAACTGCTCGTTAACACTTAATTTCTAAGCAGCCAATCACATGGCGGCAACTCAGTGCATTTAGGCATGTAGACATGGTCAAGACAATCTCCTGCAGTTCAAACCGAGCATCAGTATGGGGAAGAAAGGTGATTTGAGTGACTTTGAACGTGGCATGATTGTTGGTGCCAGAAGGGCTGGTCTGAGTATTCCAGAAACTGCTAATCTACTGGGATTTTCACGCACAACCATCTCTAGGGTTTACAGAGAATGGTCCGAAAAAGAAAAAACATCCAGTGAGCGGCAGTTCTGTGGGCGGAAATGCCTTGTTGATGCCAGAGGTCAGAGGAGAATGGCCAGACTGGTTCAGAGCTGATAGAAGGGCAACAGTGACTCAAATGAACCACCCGTTCACAACCAAGGTGGGCAGAAGAGCATCTCTGAACGCACAGTACGTCGAACTTTGAGGCAGATGGGCTACAGCAGCAGAAGACCACACCGGGTGCCACTCCTTTCAGCTAAGAACAGGAAACTGAGGCTACAATTTGCACAAGCTCATCAAAATTGGACAATAGAAGATTGGAAAAACGTTGCCTGGTCTGATGAGTCTCGATTTCTGCTGCGACATTCGGATGGTAGGGTCAGAATTTGGCATCTACAACATGAAAGCATGGATCCATCCTGCCTTGTATCAACGGTTCAGGCTGGTGGTGGTGGTGTCATGCTGTGGGGAATATTTTCTTGGCACTCTTTGGGCCCCTTGGTACCAATTGAGCATCGTTGCAACGCCACAGCCTACCTGGGTATTGTTGCTGACCATGTCCATCCCTTTATGACCACAATGTACCCAACTTCTGATGGCTACTTTCAGCAGGATAATGCGCCATGTCATAAAGCTGGAATCATCTCAGACTGGTTTCTTGAACATGACAATGAGTTCACTGTACTCAAATGGCCTCCACAGTCACCAGATCTCAATCCAATAAAGCATCTTTGGGATGTGGTGGAACGGGAGATTCGCATCATGGATGTGCAGCCGACAAATCTGCGGCAACTGTGTGATGCCATCATGTCAATATGGACCAAACTCCCTGAGGAATGCTTCCAGCACCTTGTTGAATCTATGCCACGAAGAATTGAGGCAGTTCTGAAGGCAAAAGGGGGTCCAACCCGTTACTAGCATGGGGTACCCTAATAAAGTCGGCCGGTGAGTGTATATATATATATATATATATATATATATATATATATAATTTATTTATTGGGTTTTACAGTTCTGAATAAATAATATTAAATAATGTATTTTTTTTACCACATTGTAGTAATTCAATTTAGTTTTTTTGTATTACACTAACGGAAATTAGGGGCAGAAAATGACAATCAAGCGGATTTTTTTTATTTACCACAATATATTTGTCATGAATGCAAATGCATGTAAAAATTACGACTGTCTTAAATAGGCTTAATTTTCTTAAAGGATTAATTCACTTTTCAAAAAACTTTTGCTGATAATTTACTCACCCCCATGTCATCCAAGATGTCCATGTCTTTCTTTCTTCAGTTGAAAAGAAATTAAGGTTTTTGATGAAAACATTCCAGGACTTTTCTCCATATAATGCACTTTACTGGTAACCAAATGCTTCAAGGTCCAAAAGACAGTGCAAACTGTTCAAAGGGCTTTAAATGATTCCAGACGACGAATAAGGGTCTTATCAAGCAAAACGATCGCTCATTAAAAAATTAACAAAGTTTAAGTTTTATAAGCTCAAACGCTCGCCTTGCTCTGTTCTGTGATGCGTGTTCGTGACTCTCCTGTTCAAACTCATTTATCAAAATAAACAAATCTTTTTCCAAGTCAATTTGTTCGTTTCAATCGTTGAATGAACCAAATGACTCGGAAAAAGGATTTGTTCATTTTGATGAACGAGTTCGAACAGGAGGGTCGCAGACGTGCGTCACAGAACAGAGCAAGGCGACCATTTGAGCTTGTAAAACTTAAACTTTGTTGTTTATTTATTAAATGAGCGAATCGTTTTGACTTGATAAGACCCTTATTCATTAGCTCTGAAATCGATTTTAAAGCCCTTTGACCGATTTGCGAGTTTGCACTGAAACTGTCTTTTGGACCTTGAACACGTTTGGTTCCCACTGAAGTCCATTATATGGAGAAAAATGCTGGAATGTTTTCAAAAACCTTAATTTGTTTTCGACTGAAGAAGGAAAAGACATAGACGTTCTTGGATGGCATAGGGTGAGTAAATTATCAGCAAAAGTTTTTTTGAAAGTGAACTGACTCTTTAATGCCTTTAAATGTTGTGGTCCAATCAAAGCAAAGCTCTCCCAACTAATAAGGTGCTAAGATCTACAAGATCTTAAACATTGTCTTGACAGATTTTGTCACTTTTACATTTAATGTTGTAGATTATAAAGGGAGACTTGTAATACTTCTGTTATATATTTTTACACAGTGAAAATGTCCAAACTGTCAAATGATGTCTTTATCTCTCATATTTGCTAATACGGTTTTCTCCTATCTTTGCGTTTAGGATCCCAGCTCAACGCACAACTTGAGGGCTGGTTATCTCAAGCACAATCTACAGTGGGTCCAGCTAGAGCCATTATAGCACCGTATGTGGAGTCAAACCACAGACATCTTTTTTGCTTCAGCTTCCGTTGTGTTTTTATATTCCTGAAACAAGTGTTTTCTGCAGGCACGCCGGCTACACCTACTGCGGCGCGTGTGCCGCTCACGCCTACAAGCAGGTGGACCCCTCAATCACGTCAAGTGTTCCTCCTGTCATCAGAGCTTCTTTAAATTCTCTGGAAGTAGCCGTAATGTTGAGTTTGCCGTGGGGGAGAGGTAACCGCAGCACTTTCTCATTCATCAGTCGGAGGGTGTTCATTCTCGGCCCCTCTCACCATGTGCCGCTGTCTCGCTGTGCCCTCTCCCCCGCCAGAGTCTACAGAACGCCACTGTATGACCTGAGGATCGACCAGAAGGGTAAGGAATCTCATTTCCTCCCTGCCCAGTCTCAAACAGAAACCTTGGGAGGATTAAATACAGATTGAAGAAGAAAGGTGTTCACCCAGATTGTTTTTACTTCTGGCTCATTTGCTCTCAAACTGAGCTTTGCAGATGTGATTACAACATTTTCAACTTGTACATGACTTAATCTTTTTATATCATGGTGTTCATGTTAATGAGCGTTTGTGTAATTATCATTAAGTACTTGTTCTGTTTGTAACTCCTCAATGAAAGTCTGTAAGTGGAAACACAAGGGCTTTAAATCCACCCATTTCTCTCTCACGCAGTTTACGCTGATCTGTGGAAAACGGGCATGTTTGAGAGGATGAGTCTGCAGACAGATGAAGATGAACACAGCATTGAGATGCATCTGCCTTATACCGCTAAAGCCATGGAGAGGTAACAGCCACACAATGAACATCTTCATCTGGACTGTTGAAAGAACAGATCATCCAAAACAGAAAATTCTGTTATCATTTAGTCACCCTGATGACAAACCTGTATGCATTTCTTCTGTGGAACACAAAGTCACTGGGGTTTCAATGTGTTGTGTGGGATTTACTCACTGTTGTATTTCAAATCCAGAAGTTATCTGCAACTTTTATTTACAAAAAGTTTTGCCAGCATGGCTATTCTCTTTGTACACATATACACTCTTTTAATAGATGTATTCACTTTTAAACACAATTTAAACAACGTATTATTCAGTGCATTACTTCTATATCGATTACTATGTTAAGTTGTTCAAGCATGTGGTCAAATATTTAACCATGTACTTATATTAAAATCGCAAAAATTTTAAATTAAGACTCATAGCTTTTTTTAAATATTCAATTTTGTACTAGAAAAAAGCATTTATTAATGAATTATTAGTAGCCTGTTGTAGTTTCTCAGGAAATCTTGCTCATTGTCAACTACAATCAACCAACCCTACTATTGACTTTAATTGTATGGATAAAAGCACTTGAAACATTCTTCGAAATATATTCTTTTGTGTTCCACTGAAGACAGTCAGTCATACAGGCTTGGAACAACATGAACTATCCCTCGAATACATCAGATTCTGTGAAGAATTGTTACATTTATATATAGGTCAAAAGTTTAAGATTCGGTAAGATTTTTTATGTTTTTAAAAGAAGTCTCTTCTGCTCACCAGGGCTGCAATTTTTTGATAAAAAATACACAAAAAACACAGTAATATTGTGAAATATTATGACAATTTAAAATGACTTTTATGTTAATATATATTAAAATGTAATTTATTCCTCTGAAAAAAAGCTGAATTTTCAGCATCATTACTCCAGTCTTCAGTGTCACATGATCCTTTACGAATCACTTGAATATGATGATTTTATGCTCCAAAAACATGTATGATTATTATCCATGTTGAAAACAGTTTTTTACATTTTTATTTCAGGATTCTTTGATGAATAGAAAGTTCAAAGAACAGCTTTTATTTAATTAGAATCTTTTCTAACATTATAAATGTCTTTACTGTAACTTTTCATCAATGTAACTCATCCTTGATGAATAGAAGTATTGATTTCTTATTTATTTCCCCAAAAATAAAATACAAATTCTTATTGACCCCAAACTTTTTAAAGGGTAGTGTTTAATGTAACAAAAGCTTTCCATTTCAGATAAAAGCTGTTCTTTGAACTTTCTATTCATCAAAGAATCCTGAAATAAAAATGTAATAAATTGTTTAACATGGATAATGTAATCATAATTTTATTGTAGCATAAAATCATCATATTAGAGTGATTTGTGAAGGATCATGTGACACTGAAGACTGGAGTAATGATGCTAAAATTCAGCTTTTTTTCAGAGGAATAAATTACATTTTAATATATATATATAAAACATAAAATCATTTTAAATTGTCATAATATTTCACAATATTACTGTGTTTTTTGTGTATTTTTTATCAAAAAATTGCAGCCTTGGTGAGCAGAAGAGACTTCTTTAAAAACATAAAAAATCTTACCGATCTTAAACTTTTGACCGGTAGTGTATATATATATGAAGAGTTCAGATGCAAAATTCATGCAGTAATTCCACTTGAATTGCAATACCTATTAATTGTCATTTAAGTGAAATTACTGAACTTAAATATACAAGCTTGATAAAAAATGATCATTCTAGAAGAAAATTTCAAATGGCACTCAAAGACTTCTGCATCTGAACTCTCCTATATATATATATATATATATATATATATATATATATATATATATAAATTTCTTGTTTGCCCTAAATTTTTTTGCGAAAAGTTGTTGCACTCAGATATACCTCACAATAGGCAAGGAAAGACTCTCGCAACGTCCATTTCATGCTGATTTTAAGTGACTGACCAGCAGTGGGTGGGAAACTATGATGCGATAATTTATTACTATTCACTGATATCTTGCCATGTGAGGCAGTCATGTGCAACTGTGTATTCGTCTTTGGAGCTTAATTACATAAATTCTTTTTTATATAATGAGGATGATGTTTTAAATCATAAAAATACCTTTAGAATGCTTCAATGGTACAAGTACCTCTTATATGTCCAATGATTAAAGAGTATTTGAATTTTCATGTCATGAACACTTTACCATTTTTAGTAGCATGTATAACTTTGGTCACATTTTAGATTAGGGTCCAATTCTCAATTTTAACTAAACTTTTTGCCTCAATATACCCCTAATTATTGCTTATTAATCATTAGTAAGGAAGTTGTTAAGTTTAAGTATTGGGTAGGATTAAGAGATGTAGAATATATTCATGTAGGATAAGGCATTAATATGTGATTCATTATTACTAATAAACAGCCAATATCCTAGTAATATGCATGCTAATAAGCAACTAGTTAGTAGTGAGAATTGGACCCTAAACTAAAGTGTTACCATAACTTTTCTCTGGATAACAATGTAAAATGGAAGTGATTTCTTTGAAGGAACCAAGAATATTAGTGGTACTGGACATATTAACATCATCCTTCGTATTTTTATAAAACTATACAAGTCTATCCCTTTGCTTTTTAACATTGTGTCAATGTTGCATTCTAGCTAAATGCATGATATTTGATATAGTTTTCTGTTGTTTTCCTCTATCTACCTGTTTTTTACATTTGGCAAGTATCTATCAATGTTTCACCTCATCTCTATGCAGAAGCCATGAGCAGCATTATTGACCCATAGTCCCTCTCTAATGCTCATTCATCTCTGCCAGATCCACTCATTATGTTGTCAGGATTGTTTACCTAATGCTGTGCCTCTTAATTAGTTTGCAGTGATGGATGTTCTGTTATTTAAAAATATATTTTATATATATATATATGTATATTATTAATGCAGAAGCCACCAACCACTTCTGTTATGCCATTAAAACATTACAGTACGTGGGCAAAGGAAAGTTAACATCCCCTTAATCTGTTTGATTAGACATTTGGGTATTTTTTTTGCAAGCAGAGCAATTAGTTGCTGAGCAACTGTACATGTAAAAAAACAATCCTCCACATTACACTCACCTTAGAAATGTGGGTAACTGAAACCCCTTGTAGAGCTATTGAGTTGGCAGGGCCACTGTTTTAATGAGTGATGCAAAACTCATTTAAAAATGAATTTTAATAAACATGCAAATGTCAAATCTCCATCTGGGACTTGACAAATGATTCCCTGCTGTGCTTTGTTTCTCATAAACAGCCGTAAAGATGAATTCAGCATCGTTCCTGTGCTGGTGGGAGCTCTGAGTGAATCTAAAGAGCAGGAATATGGCAAGCTGCTAAGCAAATATCTGGCTGACCCTTCCAATCTCTTCATCATCTCCTCTGACTTTTGCCACTGGGGTTTGTGTCCACACACACTTTAATTTTTCAACTGTCAAAAAACGGAAAGTAGTCAATATAAATTGCAGTCAGTAATCTGTGAAGAATTTCCTGTTGGTTGAAATGAGATGCACTGCTGACAAGTGCTTCTCGGCAGTAAATCTACTGAGGGTTTGCACTGACTAGTCATATTTGGCGCTTTTCCACTACACGGTACCAGCTCGACACGATCTCGGCTCCGCCTTTGTTTGGTTTTCCGCTGTGTAAAAGTTGTACCTGTACCTGCTTTCGGGTACTTTTTCTAGATATCACCTCCAGCAAGGTTCTTGGTCGAGCCAAACCGGTACTAAAATGTGACGTGAAAACAATGCCAACTGCTGATTGGTCAGAGAGAATTGTCACCATTCACTGTGTGTCATCATTGCACGCGCCAGATGGAATTTCCAGAATCTCCCTGCCAGTTTTAAATAGTTTGGTCGGAGATAGTTTTTAAACTTACTACTACTATAAATTTGGCAACTCGAAGAATACGCCGTGGTAAGCGAGGTAGGTTCAGACTTTCCTTTGTGTGGTTGCCAAAGAGAAGATCCAGCGAGAGCTTGATAGGGCAGCGAGGAACAAAAGGCGTCTGCTATAACAACCGGGTACTATTTGTGGCGGTAACTGTTTGCAATGGAAAACGGAGCGAAAGCGAGCCGAGGCGAGCTGGTGCTGGTAATGGAAAGCGCCATTAGTTCTGGCACAGGTCAGCGCATTGGATTCTATTATTGATTATTCAAATGGCTTATCCTTCATGACCATATTCTACATCCCTTAATCCTACCCTGATATTACTAACTATTAATAAGCAATAATTAGGAGTTTATTGAGGCAAAAGTTATAGTTAATAGTTAGTTTGACCCGAATCTTAACCATTGTGCATAAATTAAAAAAGTTACACATAGGTACATTAAATAGAGGACAAAAATGTCCATGTAAAAAACTGTCATAAAAATGTGACGCTTCGGAGCACAGACTTAAGTTTGGTATCATTTTAAAATGTATAAATAAATATTTATTTTATAAATCAGGTTCAACTCAAAACTGCAATAAAATCAAAGCCATCAATCTAAATAGGTTGTGTTCCAAATTTGAGGATCATATCTCAAAAAATGAGCTTTCGGTAACAGTTTGTTTGCGCGTAGCAACATATTTTCCCCATTGGATGCCAGCAAAACCCCACTGCTGCACACAGTGATTGGATTTGTTATTTGCAGTTTTTCCTCTCAGTATTACAAACACACACATGCACACACACACACATACTTTTTTTTGTAACACACATACTCTGACATCCATACCAACACACCCACACAAATATCGTTGCATAATGTATCCAGTTGGCTCTATAATATGTCGAAGCAGAAAACAGGAATAAAGCGATATTTGTTTCATAGGCCAAACCTAAAACAATGGCACAATCTGATAAAAAATAGTAAAAAATACAAATTTTAAGCCTTGCCAACAGAATGAAAGCCTCTTAACAAAGATTGCATAATTTTATAGTTAACTGAACCGGGGATTAAAAATTGCATCCGAAAAGGCGCTTAGAGGGAGTATTTTTCATACCTAATGCAAAAAAATATTTTTTAAGAAATGACAGTGAAATAGTAAAATTTCAATAAAAATACACACCTGTGCCAATATTTTTGCAGTTAGCTTTAACACAGGCAAAGTGATCAAAAAAACAATACTGAAACGGACAAAAATGTCCATAAGGATGCACAAGGGTTAAGTGTGACCTAATATTTTTTGTGAAAAACACACCAATTTTGTTGTATGCAACATGCAAGCAACAGTAAGATGTGCATATTTATGCATATATTACGAAAAGCAGCACTTAACACAAACCTTATACAATTGCCTACTAATATATATATAATATTCAAAATGTATATGTATGTATATATTTATTATATATTCCAATAATCATATTGGAAGAGTGAAGGTATGATACTAGTTTGGTATAGCAAACGGCCCTGAAATCAAGTGTCGCTGAAATGAAAGATAACGAAAAAGGAAAATATGCTCGCTTTCATTTCTTACCCACATAATCTTCGGGACCACAGACTTCTCATTCTCTCGTCAATGTGCTGGACTTGCCAGAATCACAAGCTGTCTGCTTCCTACATAGACTTGGCAGCATCCAAACGGAAATAAACCTTGTAACTTAAAGTGAGTGTTTTGAAATGCTCTTCATAGGTAGGAACTCGTACAAATATCCCAGATGGAGATTTTTATTTGATGCCTCTTTTGTTTAAATAATTCATTTGAGTCTTTTCTGCAGGTCAACGTTTCCGTTACACCTACTATGATGAAAGTCAAGGGAAATCTATAGATCGATCGAGCACCTTGACAAAATGGTAAACCAATTTCTATGCCCTTTCCTTCTGGTACCTCACTTAATGTCTGATATATAAGGTTTACATGCCAGTGGCCCATTCTGCTTTGATATACACAATGTGCTAAACCGATTGTTGGTTCCAGAAAAAAAAGGCAATGTCATGGTTACTTTGACGTGGAAGTCGGTGATTCAAAGACTGACTTTAATACTTTCCACCCATGACAGGGTGTCAAATAGCAGATGTTCTTAGCAACCCAAACCTCATTAAAGACCTACCAACTGGGCAAAGTACTTTTGCCTCATGTGCTATACAAAGATCTCGTTTGATCCGGAGCTCCTTCGAGGAAATATCCATTAATTACTGTTACTGAAAACTATTTGCTTTTTGAAAGTTGAATAATTTATAATATGATTTTTTGTTGCAAACATAAAAAAATCACATTATTAAAGGAGTAGTTCACTTTTGAAAAAGCTTTTGCTGATAATTTACTCACCCCAATGTCATCCAACATGTCCATGTCTTTCTTTCTTCAGTCGAAAAGAAATTAAGGTTTTTGATGAAACATTCCAGCATTTTTCTCCATATAATGGACTTCAGTGGGAACCAAACGGTTCAAGGTCCAAAAGACAGTTTCAGTGCAAACTGTTCAGAGGGCTGTAAACGATTCCAGACGATGAATAAGGGTCTTATCAACCGAAACAATTACTGATTTAATAAATAAATTACATTTTTGTGACTCTCCTGTTCAAACATGTTCATCAAAATGAACGAATCTTTCCGAGTCATTTGGTTCATTCAACGAACAAAACGAACGATTTGACTCGAAAAAGATTAGTTCATTTTGATGAACAGGTGAGTCACGAACGTGCGTCACAGAACAGAGCAAAGTGAGCATTCTGAGCTTATAAAACTTAAACTTTGTTGTTTATTTTTATAATGCCCCCTATTCATCATCTGGAATCGTTTAAAGCCCTTTGAACAGTTTGCACTGAAACTCTCTTTTGGACCTTCAACGTTTGGTTCCCACTGAAGTTTTTTTAGGTCTCATACTTTCTTTCGTATGCTGCTTGTCTGTTAAAGACATTTCGTATTTTATTGGGATGGGGAATTAAAGCAAAAATAATATTCGACGATCGATGGGAATTATTGTGATTATTTTGGCTATTCAAAAAATGCACCCCGTTCCACTTTTACATTACATTTCTCTGTAGGTTAGGCGTAGACGTGTTATATCCATTAAAGAACGTATTCAATTGAATATTTATGTTTAAATATGTTATTCTTTTATTGAATCTATGTTGATTATGAAAAGTGAACCGCGTGCATATGCGCAATAGGCTATATCGGGAGACCTCATTTTGACCACATTAAGTTTTGTTTAAAGCCCTTTTTTGAAGTGAATTTCGTTTTTTTAACAATTTTATCTTTATTTTAATAAATGTTTCATCAACCAGTTACCTGGATTTAATAAATAAGATGCAAATATATCAGACAATAGCCATACTCAGGACGTGGGACGCTCGGGCGTAAATAACTCGCATTGCTCGTGAACTGGAGCTCGTCTCATAAATGAACCGAAAACTCTGAAATATATAGAAATCTTGAAATGGCTACGTTTAAACAACATCGACAAACAACAATTAAAAACGAACAGAAACAGATAGCTCTCTGAATCCGTATGAAGTGCATTAGCCTACGTTACTCCATAGGCGCGTTCACAAGTGAAGTGGCGAGTCAGCAGCATCATCAACTTCCTCTTTTCAGTCAAGAATGACACAGAAAACATTAGTTTATTAGTAACCAATTAAAATGTCTATATTTGACACATTCGTTGCTTTTGCCGGTCTTTGTGGCAAGCTTTCTGAGTCCGCTAACTAATCGAATATCTTGACTCCCTATTTTGTACCAGGCAATTTATGGTTGTTCAATAAAGTTCTTGGTAAAAAAGAAAATAAGCAACTGTGCGCAATATTTCATAGAGTTTTATTTTACTACCTACAGCGCGCAAGGTTTTATGCGCATGCTCTACGTCTTCTTCTTGCATTTTTAGTGGATATCTATGGCAGAATTACAGCGCCGCATACTGGTCTGGGATGTCTACTGACATCGTTTTCAGTCGGTTTCAGTGGTTTCGTGTGGACGCATATATTTTTCGAGACGCCGGCGTGTTTACGGACTTTTTTTTAGAACGAGGAAAAAAATATCGGATAGGGGAAGCTCTGGCTTCGTGTGGACGAGGCCTAAATTATCAGAAAAAGTTTTTTGATAAGTGAACTACTCCTTTAATGTCAGTAATGAGAATGTTTTGTTGATGTCAGTGAAAACATGCATATTTATTTATTTTTCCAGGGAATGGGAATTATAGAACAATTGGACCCCATCTCCTTTAGCAATTATTTGAAGAAATATCATAATACTATTTGTGGTCGCCATCCCATCGGCGTTCTTCTAAATGTAAGTACATAATGAATGATTCAAATGAATTTCCCCTGGGACATTTTATTTAGCAAACCATTGATGACTCAATAAAGCAGAAGCTAAATAATGTGAATAATGGACTAGTCCGTAAGCATGGTAATTAGTCTAGCACAGCTTTCATTAATGTCTTTATTCCCCTCCAACTAATGTCTTGCCAGCTTTCTAGTCTTTCATCATGAAGCTTTTAAGATTACCGTTAAAGGATTAGTTCACTTTTGAAAAAACTTTTGCTGATAATTTACTCACCCCCATGTCATCCAAGATGTCCATGTCTTTCTTTCTTCAGTTGAAAAGAAATTAAGGTTTTTGATGAAAACATTCCAGGAGTTTTCTCCATATAATGGACTTCCATGGGAACCAGACGGTCCAAGCTCCAAAAGATCGTTAATAACCGTTTCAGATGCAGCTTCAAATGCTCTTTAAACGACACCAGACGATGAATAAGGGTCTTATCATGCGAAACGATGGGTTATTTCAAAACTTATTCCAAAAATGTAACTTTTCTAAGGACAAATGGTAGCCTTGCTCTATTCTGGAGGCGCATTCTGTACGTCACGTAATACGTAATTACGTTCAAAAGGTCACGGGCGACGTAGCTGGAAGTACAGAGTCAGTAAGTTGAACACATAGGTTGAACGTGCAAACTAACTCAAACGCCGTTTACAAAAAAAAAGGAATTAAAAGGTAAAATAACGATGTCGGACGATTTTGATTCTGTACTTCCAGCTACGTCGCCGTGACCTTTCTGAACGTAATTACGTATTACGTGACGTTACAACGCGCCTCCAGAATAGAGCTAAGGCTACCATTTGTCCTTAGAAAAGTTACATTTTTGGAATAAGTTTTGAAATAACCCATCGTTTCACATGATAAAACCCTTATTCATCGTCTGGTGTCGTTTAAAGACATTTGAAGCTGCATCTGAAACTGTTATTAACGATCTTTTGGAGCTTGGACCGTCTGGTTCCCATGGAAGTCCATTATACGGAGAAAAATCCTGGAATGTTTTCATCAAAAACCTTAATTTCTTTTCGACTGAGGAAAGAAAGACATGGACATCTTGGATGACATGGGGGTGAGTAAATTATCAGCAAAAGTTTTTTCAAAAGTGAACTAATCCTTTAAGGATCTCTTTAGTGTTAACTCTCCAATGATTCTCCTCACTCCACCAGGCCGTGGCGGAACTGAAAAGAACGGCATAGACATGAACTTCTCTTTCCTGAACTATGCGCAGTCGAGCCAGTGCCGAAGCTGGTCCGACAGCTCAGTGAGTTACGCTGCTGGAGCTCTCATCGTTCATTGAGGTGAACTCTCCAATGAGCCACGGAGCCTCCTCAGAAGACCCCATCCCTTCCCACCCGTCCCTGTTCCCGTTCCCTTCCCACCTCTTCTTATAGGAAGGACATGCAAAGCTCGTCCCAGATGGGAATCCTCACACACAACCCGAATCCAGATGTACCGGTAGATACTAACCTCTTCTTCCTACAGCTTTCCCTGTACCCTGTTTTCCACATGAGGCAACCCGGATGATGCTATAGCTTGAGGTTCAGCCGCAGTTTTTTTTTTGGGTGTTGCAAGGTCAGGATGTTTGGTTGGGTTTTTTTGTTGTTGTCTCGGCCTCCGAGGAGTTTAGGTATCCAACGAGCCCTTGTGTAATTTAAAAGAAAGACACACTTAAAGTTTAATTAAAGTAAAAAATAACTCTTTTTGCAAGTCTGCATAATCTACGTGATATTTGTCTTCCATTGGAAAAAGGAAGTTGACAGACTGCAACATGCCCATGTACACCCTGAGAACTGCATTGGTCCTGTTGTAGTTTTTAAAGGGCTACACAAATACCCACTAACCCTCCACTGTACTGGTTATACCAAAAAAAAGTTTTTCTTTCGTTTAATCTTTATTGTAGTCAAATTAAAGTCTTTTTCTGATTCTTATATTTTGTTCTGTTTTATTTTTCCTTTGTGATTTATCTAGTTTACTATGTGTTTGATGTATAATCTCAAACTGTGTGGAAACAACATTTATTAGTATATGAAGTCAACAGAAGTGCAGAATATATTTGATTTAAAACCCTCTGATGGTCTTCGGGGTCTGCTGGACCCCAAATGACTTTTGCTTGAATTAAAAAAAATGTTCTCTTTTTCCAAATGGTATGAAACTTGCTATGGCTCTCAACACTGTCTAGATCAACAAAAAAAAAATTAAAATGGAATTCTATCTGTTTTTATGTAGGCGTGACAAAAATAGTCACACTCGTGGTCTTCTGGGGTTCCAAAAAAATAACATTTAATTTTGTAACAGAACAATAGATTTTTTTATACAAATATTATTTTACTGTTTATTAATGTTTTTACATTGTGCATTGTGTATTAATGTTTTACATTTACAAATGTCTCAACATTTGTGCAGTTTTTGGAGGATTTATGATATTATTTAAATATCTATAAATTAATAAATAAATATTTATTTATCATTGGACTCAAAATAGACAAAATTCATCATCAAAATCAGAAATAACGCAGAACACAGACAGAAATTACAAAAATGAAGTGGCACACTTCCAACAATGCAAAAAAAAATCCACAATCCAAAATTATCATGCTCACACACATGTGCACACACACACACACATATAGAGGAATACAATATACAGGAATACATACAGACTATAAAAACTGTTCTCTTATCATTTGTAAAATAAAATACTCTAAAATGCAGAACCACCGCAAAAATAAATTGGTAACACTGAGACACATTGAAAATGTGCGCACACACACACACACACACACACACACACACACACACACACACACACACACACACACACACACACACACACACACACACACACACACACACACACACACACACACACACACACACACACAGGAATGCATTTGTAAGGTTATAAAAAAGATAAAAGAGATGAGACCAACTATTGTTCTATTGTTCCAAACTATTGTTCCTAGTTGTTCAATTTTCTTCCCAATTTACCTTTTTTTACAAATATTTTATTTTTACTGCTTTATTTGCTAATTTGTTATTGCTGTTCAGTTGAAATAAATGATCAAATCTAACAGACTCCAACATTGATCTTTGTAACATGTTCAGGTTTGATTCTAATCATAATATAACATTATTGAAAAACTGTTGGTTTTTTTTCAGTACAAAAACAAATGCTAAACTTTGACAAAAAGTATTTTATTTTTGTTATAATTGTGATTTTATAATATTTAGATATGAATCCAACTTTAGAAACTATATCTTTCAGTAATTCAAATAGTTTATAGGCCTAGGGGAGCTCTATAGCCATCTAGTGGATAAAGTGACTTATTTCAAATTTTAACCTATATTTTCCAAAAATTAGGCAAAAATCTTACATTCAACCTTGTAAAATTATCCATGGTATCCCCAGGAATGAAAGTTAGAAATCTAGGTCTTTTATAAAGTTTATTTAACATAAAATGCTGTTTTTTTTTGTTAATTTCCTATTTAAATAAATATTTATTTGTTTATTTATAGAAATAAATAAAAAAATAAAAAATCCTCCAAAAACTACACAAATGTTGAGTAAAAACATTAATAAACAGAGTAAAATTATATTTGTAAAAAAAAATTATACTATTCTGTTACAAAATTAAATGTTATTGTCTGGGGTCCAGTAGACCCCGAAGACCAGAATTGTTACTTTTTTGAAGACCATCAGAGAAGAGTTTCAAAATGCCTCAAAGTAGCCATGCTTTCCCCATCAACCCTAAATACTATTTTGGGGGTTATTCTTAAGCAGATTTTTTTTCTCATGCAAGTTAGCAGCCATGTTTAACATCTGATTAGCAGTTAGTGATGCACACCCGTACAAGAAACTGCCGGAAGGGAATTTTCTGAACGGCGTAGGCATTTTGTCTTGCTTCTCTCTTTAACGTGTCTGTTCTAGGCCTCCCAAAGAGCACAATGCAGCAAGATTTTTACCATCGGAAGAAAAACTGCAAGGCTCCTATACATCCCCACCAAGGTTTGAATGTCTCAACCGCATCCTCAAAACAGAATACAGACAAAGCATGTCACACCATGCAGATGTGCCTTGGGTCAGTGTTAAACATGAATTTTTGTATTTGTTTTCTTCACCTACATTTGATTTAGTCTGTCTATTAAATCAGTTTTTAAAGTAGGGGAAAGATCACCCATCACAACACCTGTTCTTGTACTGTTGAAATATTTTATTATTTTATTATTCTAACTATTATTGTGGAGAAAATGACAGTTCACATGTTGTCAAATCTATGTCAAAAATGAATCGAAGTGCTCCTTAGGGCAGTCATTTTTGAATCTCAGGTTACATTGAAGCATTGCAGAATTCTCGCCAGATATGACAAGGGTCATGGCTAATGTTGCAAAGAAACAATAAAGTGTAATGACAAAAGTTACTATGCTGTGGTGTTTCTTTTACTCGTCTTAGTGTTTGTGATTCCCTTTGGTGTTTTGTGACATGTTTACGAGCAGTTTGTTATTAAAGTGAGAGCTGGGCAAGATTCGTTTATAATGCCATATATTATAACATGAGTTATGTGCTTCTCTCCCAAGATGTAGTCTCTCTGTCTTTACTTTCCAATCGAAAGTTAGTGGAATTTTGGGTGGGTGTGTGAGTTTAAACCACATTCTACTCTGAAGTAAGTGAAATAATGAATGTATTTGTGGCATGTTTCACAGCACATCTGCTATGGCTACTATTTAAAATTTCCTTTTTTTTTTCCTTTTTTTTTTGCAACACCTCTAAATGTTACCATGTTTAACTACTCTTCACACTTGCAGAACATAATGACTGACTGCTGTTCAAAAGTTTAGAGTCGGTAGAGTATTTTTTTTCAATAAATTGATCGTTTTTTTTTCATCAAGCACATATTAAAAAGATCTAAAGTAAGTTAATAAAGATATTTAGTTTCAAATATGTTCTTTGGAATGTTATATTTCTCAACGAACCATTAAGAAAAACAGGAGCTTCCACCAAAATATAATGCAGGACAGCTGTTTCCATAATAATAATAATCATACATGTTTCTAGAGCAGCAGGTCAGCATATTAGAATCATTTCTGAAGTATCAGGTGACACTGAATGCTGAAAGTTCAGCTTTGCAATCAGGAATAAATAACATTGAAGTGTATTCAAATAAAAAGCAGGTGATATTAAAATATAGTATTGTCAAAACAGTTTTTAAAAAATATTAGAAACATTTGAATGGTAGTGTCAAGCCTAAATAAATAAAAGTGGACTCGCATGGAAAACCTTTTCCTCAATTGCTTTTGCAGACTAACTTTTAAATTAAAAGAGACCGCGTTGCTTCGCAGCTCAC
>JAQIUQ010001460.1:0-46031 GCA_030378365.1 Hybognathus amarus
CTCTCCAGGTTTAATAAGTCCCAGGAATATATTCTGCAGTTGGATCAGGAAGGAGTCTGGATAAACTGCCCAATCCTCCCATGCACGAAAACATCCCATGATCCTTTGCTGCAGAAAGAGATAGATGTAAGAGAGCATTATAGATAGGGAGTAGGCTCACAGATCTCTGCAGGGAAAGAGCTCAAGACAGATGATGTGCAAGAACTGACTGTTCCCACCTTAAACTGCTCTGCCTGGAGCTCGAGCCTGGATGTTCCGATGACGCTTCACTGATGTCTCCAAATATCTGAGGCAGCTTTGTCTCAAAACTAATACACAGTAAAAAGAAAAACACTTTTCCTTAAGATGCATCATTCAGAGTTGCGAAGTAAATGAAGTAGCGACATACTTTTTATCCATATTGTGATGTACATTCAAGTGAAACAGAAAACAAAAATTGTAGTGGGGACTTCAATCCACTGGATGTTGATTGGATGGAGGGAGATCTGAATGCAATTTGCTGTTAATAACAAGAAAGGGGGAGCCTAAGTTGACTAAATGATTGGAAAAGTCCGGTATATGTGATCAGAGAGAAGTCTGTTGTTTCACTGGAAAATATGATATTTTGATTAGAAATTACATGGTAAAAAAAAAAGATTCAGGCATGGATGAATGGTTCGCAATAAGATCAATTACATGCATTCAGAAAATAGTTTGATTTTCCATTTAATGCCAACTTTAGGACACAAAAAAACCTTAATCATGTCAATGTTGTAGGTCTAAAGCAATTTCAAAAATACAAAAAAAAGCACACAAAAAAAAAAATCAAGAAAAACATAACATATTAAACATTTTGCATCACTGACTCACAATTTGCGGTAATATGATGCATTGGCCACTTTGGCACAGGAGTTGTAGAGAGATGTCAGATATCAGGTAAAGTCTGGCAATCTGCAATACACAAGACATCAGACAAAATGTCCAAAGGTGTGAACCAGGGCTATGCCTAGGGCTGGGTATCATTCAAAATATGTATATAATATAGTAGATGATATTTTCGATATCAATATCGAATACCGGTTCCTAAATGATACATTTTTCGATACCAATTTTATGAAATTATGTATTAACTAAAAAACCCATTGGTTTATTTTTTCAGTTTTTTATACAGACTCAAAGACTCATAGGCCACTGCGAAGTGGACTATATGCTTCCCACTCATGCGCACACATAAAGCTTGCCACAAATCACTGTCAAAAGTAACCAAATGATTATGAATGTGTCTGGAAAAATAAGCATTGGTGAAAGCATCGGTGAAATGTTGCCACATCTTTGATCTTTTACATCTATGAGGGTCGGGACACTTACACACTACAATCTCATGTGGAAGCCACGTCTCTGGGCGGAAACTCATGTTTTTCTTTCATGCTTATTGGCTCACTGACATTGATGAGATTAACCCCTTAGATATCAAAATTTGGTATCGATCGACAAGAGATTTTTTGATACTCAATGGTCTCGGGGCAATTTGCTCTGTGCCTAAAAAGTATCGAACTCGATACCAAGCCCCAGCTATGCCACAAACTTCAGTTGTGATCTGTTAACTTAACTCCAACTGTGTACTACTGTAAATGTTGGTATACCTTCTTCTGCAGTGGTGTGTGCACTATAGACAGAGATTCAGTGATGTAGGAGACGACTTCCTCAGCAGCCTCCGCTCTCTCAGGCAGAACAGCATTGCATCACCGATTTCATCTCTGCGAGGAGTCAGTCCTCTCAGCAGGGCTTCCAACCGCTCTCTGTGCCTGAGACATAACACACACATTCAACATGTACATGCATTAAGGGGCCAAAAGAATGTGGCCACAGGCCTATGTGCATTTTACTTCAAATGAAAAATGCGCAAAAGAAAAGAGAGACGGCCTACTACATGTATTTTTGGAACACATTCTTACTCTGCCTTCAGTTGCCCTTTCTTTGGCTCTTCCTCTTGAGAAGGGAAGGAGAGCTCTTCTATTTCCTCATCACCATGGAGATAGGGGTTAAGGAGAGGGGGCTTCCAAAGAGAGCCACCCCTAAACATTCGGAAAGGGGACGTTTCTCCATTTATTTGGATTTTCTCCCTTGGAGAAGGACAGAGACACAGGGAAACAGTGTATAACAGCTTTCATATAGATGTAAACATTGCATAATTTATCTTTGAGAGTAAAACTGTGTCTGGTCATGAAAGGCAGTAGCTCATTTACCTGTAGAATGGAGTAGAGCTTCCATCTGTAGTACACATGCTCCTGCGTCTTATTATCAAACAAAAACCTGCAACATTAACCAGACCAGGGTTGGATATGGCATTCAGAGGGACTTTAGAAACAATTTTACCAAAAATATGAATAAAATTACATTTCCAAATATAATACAACCGACAAAATTCTCGAGTTTTTTGTTCTGGATGACCAGCCGCAGTCAAAAAAGAAATGCCATGTATTTAACAAAGTTGTTTCTGGACTTTTTAGTTATAAAGAGGTTATTTTGATATATTATTCATATATGATTTTTTAGATTCCTAGATTTATTTGTTGCACATTTTTATACAATTATATTGTAAATCTAAAATACCTTTTTCAGTTTAAAGTATTAGATGTGTGGCTGCATTTTTAAGTTCTTTTTCACTTAAGAAAAATAAATAATATATTGCTGTGAAGTGTATGTCAAATAATAAACATACTCTAGTTCACTGTATGTATTTGTTCATGTTTTATTAAGGGGTTTAAATCTGAAGCACGCCATAAAATAATTCTATCATTTCAAACAGGGCTAGTATGAATTGTATATATACATATCCGGGTATTCGGATACAGTGCTCTTTTCCAAAAAAGTGAATGGTGGGTAAATCAATAATGCCAAATGTTATTTGGTTGCCATAAAATTGAAGTATGTGCGTATTCAAATTGTACTAAATGAGACACTTCTGCACTTCAATATCATGTGATTTTGGAAGACTTGAATAAAGCGCATATAGACTGCTCCGTGTCATCCTGTTACCATTCACACTGAATGAAAAAGAGAAGCATGAACATCCTGCCTAATGTCCCTTTTGTGATTTTAGGGTAAAAAGTCATACTTGTTCAGAGACATGAGGGCGAGATAAATTATTTTGTGTGAAAGGTGAAGATGATGAATAGATACAAAATAAATATCAACCATTCTATAACAAGCAGAATACTCCTCACATACCTGAATTCAGGGTTGTTCTTTTCCCGGTTCATGATGATGGCTTCAAACATGGGACCCTCTCTTACCACAAACTCAATCATTCTGTGTATCAAGCCCAGCAAGTTCCTATCAGCCACAAAAGAGATGGATGAGAGAATGAACAAGGGCACCCTCTTTTCTTTCCCTCCTCTCTCAATCACTCCATATAGTCCTTACAGCCTTACCATGTCAGTTCTATCTTTTTCTTCTTTCATTTTCACTGTCTGGCAGTTTGAAACTTGTATTTTGCTCTGAATTTTCTGTCCACTCCAGATCAGATTGCTTTCTGATGTTACCATGGCCCTATGGAGACCGTTTAGGGAGTGTGTTTTGGTATAATGTTAACTCCTGAGGTTCACAGAAAGGCCACTTTGTGACATTCTACACATTTTCACAGTAGTAATTACTGGGTATACAATTATTTATGTTGTTTAAAACCGCAACTGTGTTAACAGAATGGTTAAGTTGCTGAGCTCTAAGCATGTATGTATATCTGGAAACGTATGAGTGATTGCCTTGGTTACGATCTAAAATCAGTGATGTATAACAGTCTCTTTCCGATGATCTAACCACTGTGATGTAGGCGTCAGTCTACAGGTGAGTGTGTTTGTGTGTGTTTCAGTGGCAATGGTGTTTTAATAAATGGACAGAGAATGTGTACCTTTCGGGGAGATTACCACTGTCACTACGGCCTCGGACAGAGTCTGTTCATGACGTCAAACCAAATGATGAAGATACAAAAATACAGTGAGTTTATATTTAAACAAACTGCAGAATATTCATGATTAATATCAGCAGCAGCAGCTAAACCTCTGGAAACATGCTCCGCAAACAGACAAGTTCATCTCACCGCTGTTTCTGGCTCTGTCTGGAAGACATTCTGTGTATCATCTTTGCTTCCTCCAACCTGTATGGCTTCACTAAGGTGATTGGCTTTTTTAAAATGATTATTCTAGTTTAAAACGTATACATTTAAACTGTCCACAGACAAAAAAAGAGAGTCCTCACAAAGATACAATTGCAAATTATCTAAACCCAAATAAACTTATATAACTGATAGATAACTGAGTATTGTTGCACTTGTTGAACTTACCTATTTTTTTTTATTTGTTGCTGTCAATGATGCTATACAAGGCTTGGAAGGTTTGGATTTGACATAATTGATTACTCATTAGGGCTGTCAAACGATTAATCGCGATTAATTGCATCCAAAATAAAAGTTAGTGTTTACATAATATGTGTGGGTGCACTGTGTATGATTATTTTATATATAAATACACAAACATGCTTGTATATATTTAAGAAATATTTTCATGTATACAAAATAATTATACACAGTTCACCCATATATATTTTGTAAACACAAACATTTATTTTGGATGCGATTAATCGCGATTAATTGTTTGACAGCCCTATATTACTCATCTCTGACATACCAATAGAAATGTGACCTGTAGAGATCAGCCAATCAGCTTCAACAGATATCTGTAACTCTAAGAAACCAGGTTGGTAGGAATAAAGTGTCTCTTGTTACACAGGATGTCCCCCAGGCTAATGAACATCAATGTTTTTTGTGATTCCTTTGTCTACTGTGCAAAAGTCTAAGACACATTAGCATTTTCACCCAAAAAAAAAGGTTTTAAGACAGTGATTTATATATTTTACTGTAGCATGTAAGTAGAAAATATCAGTTCACATTTCCAGACATTCCTTTTGCCATTAATTGTAATAATCCAGTGAGATTTTTTAGCAAAAGGAATGTCTGGAAATGTAAACTGATATTTCCTACTAAAACAATACAGCAAAATATATAAATAACTGTCTTAAAACCCCTTTCTCCCTGGTGAAAATACTAACATGCCTAAGACTTTTGCACAGTAATGTATAACAGTAATAGTCAAATCAAGCACGTTAAATTAGTCTAATTGCACACTGCGAATTGATTTTGTAACTTTCCTCAAACAATAAAATAAGTTTCTCTGACAGCGCAGCTAAATGATTCCATCACATTTCTCTCTATATATAATATATACTGTAGTTCAAAAGTTTGGGGTCACTTCCATTGACAGTAAAGTGGTTTATAATATTATACAAGGTTTCTATTTCAAATAAATGCTGTTCTTTTTAATTTCTTTTTAATCAAAGAATCCTGAAAAATATTGTGTGATGGTTTGCACAAAAATATTAAGCAGCACAAATGTTTTCAAGATTGATAATAAAGAAATGTTTGAGCTGCAAATTTCTGAAGGATCATATTGTAATGATGCTGAAAATTCAACTTTGCTAACTTTTGCTAAATTACATTTCAAAATATATTAAAATAGAAAACCATAATTTCAAAGTGTAATAATATTTTAGAATATTATTCTTTTTTTACTGTATTTTTGACCAAATAAATGCAGCCTTAATGAGCATAAGAGACTTTTATTTTTTAATCGTCCCACCCACAAACTTTTGAATGGCAGTGTAATTGTCTGATGTTTTAAGAAAAATAACACCCAAAATATTTGATCTAAAATGAAACGTTTTAATTCCATTTAGATTTCAAAATTTAACTATATGTCTGTCTGTCAATCTGTCAGTCTGTCTGTCTGTCTTTCTGTCAGTCTTAATACTCAGACATGATCTTTTGTATCAACCTAAAACCTTTTTTATCACCAAATTTTTATCATTTGATGATAAAACTTTTGTTTACTCAGTAATGAATCATGCTCCCAGAATACTTTTCCAGCAGAAAAAAACTTTAATGAAGAACTTGACTTCAGCATACCAAACTCTCAGTACACCAGACAGTGTGTGTGTGTGTGGTTACCTTGTAAAAGTCATCCTGCGAGCGACTGCGTGGTTTGGTGAAGTCATTTCTGAAGCGGTCTCTGGGTTGGGCGTTGAATGGCAGTCCAGAGGGTGGAGGGGGGGCAGTGGTCTTCAGCACCCCGATTGGGGTGTAAAGAGGTTGCGGAGGAATACGTACTGCCTTCCCCCAACCCAGTTTCATTTCAAAACCCATTACTGTTTTACCTGCAATAGAAAGACACCAGAGCTCAAAGGTCAAAACTGTCCAAGTACCTCTTTTGCAGGTTTGAGGATTGAGGATGTCTCACCGTCCAGCGCAGCCAGAGCACGCTCTGCATCTTTCCGTGTCATGAAAGCAACAAAACCACGGTTTGTGACTCTCGTTCTCTCCTCATCAGTGCCGAGGCCACATGATCTTTACACTGGCCAGAGGGCCGGTATTTTCCAAACTCCTTACAGAGCATCTCTTCTGTCATCTAATGAGAGTGAAAGCTTAGTACACAAGTATAACACATCTGTGTAATTACAAGAGTGCCATATCGCCACTGTTATGCAGTCTGTTAAAGCAAAACCATGTGACCGGTCAGCAGACAAAATGATGTGGTCTCTTCTCACCTTGGGGTTGATGCAGCCGATGTACAGGTTTGTTGTGTTTGGCACTGCAGGATCATCATCAAATACTGCAAATACAATATATGAAAATGTTTTAGGCTTCCACTGGGTTCTGTAAAGTGAAATTTAGTGAAAGTGAAAGAATTACTTGATCTGTTCGTGTCAGAAGGTAAATCCAGATCTGGGTACATCTCCAGAGTCCCCTTTCTTTCTTTTGTATTGACTCCTACTCTTTCCTCCTGAATTCTGAATGGCAGATTGAATAAAGACAACACTTTTTAGCACTCTTTAAAGTGAGTGAAACATAATGAATCGTTCACAATAACATCATGCATTTAGAAAACTGTTAAAGTGAAATTTTAGTTAATGGAGACAGATATACATTTCCTTGGCTTTTTGTTTGAGATGACCAAGACAGAAAAAAGTAAGTAAAACCATGAAAGAAACACTGACTGTTTTAATTCCTCTTTAAAGAGCTCTCAGATTACTCTTCTTCTTCTCCTCAGTTTTCTTTTTAGCTGCCTAGAATGGAAAAACAACAATTATGTTATGCCTAATATTGTATTTTGTCATTTACAGCAAAATGGATCTAGTAATCTATACTGATGATGATGATCTTCTCATCTTGTTCCTTCTGACTAAATCTTACCTCTCAATATGGAGGATATTAAGCTCATCTGATTACAGTAGTAGACAGAAGCTCACTTACAGCTTTTTTAACTTCTGTAGGTTGAACAGGTGAGGCATTCTGAGGTGGAGAATTGAATTTAGCCGCAGGTCTGTAGAGTTTGCTCTTTCTTCACCTCTGCGGCTTCTTCCTCTGAGAGGTGAACAACAAACACAGTGGTATAATTTACAATAGTAAATACACATGTACATAGTAACTCTCTCCTTCCAATTTAACTTAACTTGGATCTATATTTTAAGTAGCCCACAACTCTTAGCTTTTTCCTGCAAGCAACATTTTAACATCTATACTAAAACACAAGTCAGCTTTAAAGGTTCAAGGAGTCAGTAACTATGGTTACACTGGTTTACCGCTTTCAAACTACTGGCATCTAGAGACACACACGTTCAAACACTCAATGAGGAGACTTAAAGTAGAGAACATATTTTATATTTCAGAAATCTGAGCAGTGTTCCTATTGTTAACTAAAACTATTAAAAGTGTAAATTGTAATTGAAATGAATCTAATATAAGTTTTAGATAAAAGCTTAAAGAGCAAAAGAACTTAAATGAAAATTTGATATGTTGCCTAACTAATTTAAAATAAGTTGAAGTACTAAAATTACTAAAAATTTAACTAAAACTAAAGTGCCAAAAAAATGACTAAAAGTTGAATTAAAATGAAAATTGAATATAATAAAGGAAAAGTATTAATAGACACAAGTATAATACTGAATACGGATTTGCAGAAATGCACAACAGCTCACCTTTAGTTGCATTGACAATGCCTCCTCGTACAAACGCCTTCACTCCACTTTTGTCGTTAGTGTCAAAAGAAGCTAAAAATTCCTCAAAGACTTCAGCAGCTTTCTCCTCCTCCTGGAAACAGTGAGACAAAAAGATGCTGGGTATATTTTTATATAAAAATAATGTTTTTCCTATCAATAATCCTTTTTTACATGTTTTTTTTTAACTAAGCACAACTGCTCTGGCCTACAGAGCCGCACATGACATGCAGTGTTGGGGACAAGATATTGTGGCCAAAAATTAAGAATTCATTTCCATGTGCACCCTTGTTTTGGTTAAATAATGGTCACCTTGTACAAATTCATTTCCTTGTTTTAATTTAGTTAAAGGTATAGTTATCGATTTCTGAGAAACGCTGTTGAACGAGGATCAGACCGAGCATCACAATGCACTTGTAGCCAATCAGCAGTAGGGAGCATACACACTCATGACGGTGGAGAAGTGAGATTTGAAGAAAGAGAGATGGCTGAGAAACATTACAAAGGAATATCACAAAAAAAATGAAGGGTCATGATCAAGCAAGAGCTTTAGGACCCGCATCAATTTTAGAAAAGTTTTCCAGCGCTGGAGAGACTTTCAGCAAGGCCTGAAAACGGACACCAGAGGCAGTGTTTTTTCTGCTCCATAAGTGAATAAAGTTCATCATCTTTGTGAAACATTATTTTGCTTCACTTCAGCTCTGATAAAGAGACATCCACTCTTGCATTGTGTGTTTGTGCATTTTGAGGGCGGAGCAATGAAGGGAGGAGTGTGTTTGCTGGGGTTGATATTAAATATCAGCAGTGTTTCTCAGAAATGGCTTTCTGCACTGTAAATCAGAGTCACAATTGAATCAAATCAAGGGAAATAATTAATAAAACATTGCCACTAATTTGATATGAATGTTGTCTTCTGTACGCCACAGTCCGGCACTGGCCATCTCAAAAGCTGAATGTTTATTGACTATCAAACACATTTTGCTGACAAAAACTTACCTTTTCTTCATTTCCTCTTGTTCTCTTTTTGTTAGTGTCCTCTTTACCCCCACTGATTTCCCTTTTTTGTCTGCCATGTCAACTCTAAAACACAACAGAAATACTGTAACTCTGATCCCGCAAAGGCATTTATTCAATCATGCAACCATTTATTCAGGATAACAATTTCAGAAAAAAAAACCTATTCTCATGGTTATACTAGTCTGACCCTGCATACCTGACAAATATAACAAAATACGTGACCTAATGACAAGATTTCTGAAAATATGAATGAAATTGCTTTTACTGAAAGTTTGCTTTTAAAAGATGCTGGGTTATCAACCCTGCCTTTTTGTGAGACAATATCACTGCTCACTAAAACACATTGTTTGTGTATGATTCATAAAGGCACTATTTAGTTAAATAAGTTATAACATTATCTTTCAATAGTCAAAGACCTGCTGTTGGGGGTGTCTCCATAACTCAATCAGCGACTGTTTCCTAACCTAGCGAGCTGCTACCTAGACAGCATTTGTGGGCATCACAGACGTCGGCAGTTTCCCAAAAAGCTGTCTAGGTGGGAAGCTCACCAGGTTGGAGTAGACAGCCTGTTTGTGAAAGGTAGCGTTATGGCTAACACCTTTAACGTTAGTCCTCCGGGCCTCATTTAAAGCTCAGACAACCTTTTACTGTCAACTGCTTTAAAGCCGCTGGAGGATGTCATGAAAATGATGCAGTAACCAGGTACACATCTGTAAACATTCTATATAGTGACTTACACAGCTCTTGCGTTCCAAACACTAAACCGTTGGTTTGTTGTTAATCCGCCATTTTGAATTCTACTAGAAATGGAAATAGCGGAAAAGTGACGTCGCGTTGAAAACACCAATCAGAGCTCAAAACGCCTCATTCTGCGACTGCAGTGGATCTCGTCACTTCTAAAAGTAGAAAAATAAATAAATAAATAAAACGAATATGCCCGTGTAATATAAGAAATCATTTCAGAATAACGCTACAAATACGTTCGTTCCAAACATCAATCGGAGCTCAAAAATCCTCATTCTGCGACTGCAGTGGATTGTCCAAAAAAGAGAATATGCCCGTGTAATATAAGAAATAAATAATTTATATAAAAGGCTGTTATAGAGAAACGTTACAAATACGTTCTTGTTGATTTAAATTTGATTTATAGAACAGGCTGAAGTAATGACCTCAATTTAATTTTGTAAACATCTAGTGAGATAACAAGACAGACACACCATATGATTTATCCATTGTTAACACTTGCTCATGTGCTATTGTTTTGCCACCAAAATTATGAAAGGGTATATGAAAATGGTATTACAAAACAAGACTATCAGCATGGGAATATTAAAGAAACATCTGTCTTAGTAAATTGAGATGTTAATTAAAGTTTATTCCTTTAAATAGCACTTGGACCATTGCACAAAAATTGCTCAGGCCCTCCTGAAGACCCAAACTCCAACTGATGCTTATTAGTAACTGATGTGATAAATGTTTCCAATGTTCAAAAATTATTATTTTGTGTTCCACAGAAGAGAAGTAATGGAGGTTTGGAAGAAACAACAGTAAATTATGACAGCATTTTAATTTTTGTGTGAACTTTCCATTTAATCAACATGTCTAAATAAACTGAAATACATCACACTGAAAACACTAGGTTATGATTATATTAAATGTAAACAACTTATTTTCATATTTACATTTTTTGTTACTGAGATGAACTCTTCTAGTGTCAGAACGCAAAATAGTATTTACACGGTATAACAAGTGGCACTTCATTATCTTCTGAGGTACCTTCAAACGTGTATTTTTCCTTCTTACTTCTAAATTAAAATGTAAAGGTCTTCATCATATAAAAATGTACATTTTCTTTTAAAAAGATTCTGGATGTTTGTACACTGCTGATCTACACAAGCCTCAACATTTTGCAAATTACTGCACACACTTCTCTACATCAGACACAGAAATCCGAACATGATGTCACTGTTTCAAAATGTCCAAAATACCACACTTATGAACCAATTGTTCAAACACGTCCATCAAATGTGCAAACACTTGGGTGCTTAATTGTAATCTCAACCATCAGTTAAGCATTATCAAAAGGTGAGTTTAACTGTCTTCAACAACAATGGAAGGCAACGTTGCAGTAAAGAGGAAGAAGGAGAGGGAGGATGAGAGGAAGAGATTGACCTGGTCACCTGGAGAAGGATGTGGTAAAAAAGAGGATGGCATTTACCAGATGCAATTCGAGCAACCTTGGTTGACATTGTTGTAAACCATAGTTTGACATTGAGAGACTGGATAGAGAGTTCAGTCCAACCTCAGCAGATACAATGTTGCTACAATAAATCTGATATTTCGACAAGAGCACAAGGTTAAAAAAACAACAACTTTTCTCTACTGTTTACAGTACAGTCAGTACAATGTAGCCTACTTTATGACTTCTATCAGTACTTTTTATTACCCATTCACTGTATTCCATTTTTGTGTGCTGTCCTGTAATGTACACCTCAGTGTTTAAGTGGGTTTTGTTAAATTATGGTAAAGTTTTGAATGAAGTGTTTTGCTCTGATCATCTAGTTGTGTGTTTATTACTGAAACTGTAATTAAAGTTCGCTTTCAGTCGCTCACGTTCAATGTAGTCGAATGTGTCGACTGATTGGATCACGCTTAGAGAGCCTGTCATCTTCGAGTACTGTTAAAACGAGCCAATGTAATTGGCGTGTGTGAAATGCATTACACACTCTGCAAGTGGATGCACGCACTAGTTGCCTTTCGCTTCGGAGCCGAATCGTTTGATGTCTCTGAAGAGTGCTGTTGTTTACAACGAGCGAGCGTGTCGGTGTTCTTTTAGAAGACTCTCCCAGTGCTGGTGTTCTACAGCACGAGTGCAGCGGTGATCGTGAGCTTTGAGCTCTCGTGTGTTGACGGCTGATGTCATTCCACCTGTGCGGTTTCTCGATGCGGTCGTTCCCTTTTCCTCTCTGACGGTCAAAATTGTTGCATCACATGTTTGGACTGTTGCGGTGTTGGGATCGAGACTTGCCTTCGTCTGTGAAGCGTGAGTACCCATTTCCATGCCCCACCCCCGGGTACCATGTGGGATTGATGAACAGAGGATAGTGATGGAGGTCTCGCCCGGTAACCATTCCCTGTGGACTCCTTACTCCATCACACCGTAGCCGATGGAATTTCTTTTTGATGGTACTGGTCCCTTCTGTAATGGGCCGATCAGCTGTTTCAATTGGGGTTAGGCTGTGTTAGGCTGGGTCCATATGTTGTGATCACTACAGCGATCCCAGATGTGTATTCTTCCACGGTACGGCTCCCTGCAGCGAGTCTGCTCTGCCGTCACTGTTCGGTTGAGCCACCCCAGTGACGTTCCATATGTTCTACTGCCCGGTCATCCGCCCAGTTGTATAATGTGTATTCTCCCTTCCAGCAGGATGTGGCTTCCACAGCGTCCCTTCTGCTTTCCCAGTGGTCCTGTAAGAACAGCAGTGACTTCCCTACCTAACCCTGTCCCTTCCCCACCTTAATTTGCAGGGGGATCTTGTCTAGGCACTGGAAGGTGGCAGCACTAGATGGCGTTTTAATTGGGATCCTAATCAGTCGACACGTCGACTGAAGTCTGAGACGTGAGCGACTGAAAGGGTGTGTCTCGTTCCCTGAAGGAGGGAACGGAAACATAGTCCCGTCGCCACTATTGCTGGACCACCGCTGACTCGGAGTTACGTTTGGCTCCTCAACAAAAAATAACTAGTGCGTGCAATGCATCCACTTCAGTATTTATTCCCGCACCACGGGAGCGGAGAGTGTAATGCATTTCACACACCACAATTACATCGGCTTGTTTTAACAGTACTTGAAGATGACAGGCTCTCTGAGCGTGATCCCAATCAGTCGACACATCGACTACGTCTCCAATCCCTCCTCCAAGGAACATGTTTTTTACATGTTGTTACACTAACATTATTTTTGTTCATGATGAAGAGCATCCATTTTGCAGCAATGTTGTAACTGTTGTACCTTATCCATGTTGTTCGTAGGAAATAATAGTTTCCGTTTTTTGATTATACCTGATGTATTCAAATATATTTGATATTTTTCTCTATGATGTACACTACCGTTCAAAAGTTTGTGGTCTGTAAGATCTTTTCATGTTTTCTAAAGAATTCTCTCATGCCCACCAAGGCTGCATTTATTTTTATGAAAAATACAGTAAATTGGAATATTATTACAATTTACAATATTTTTTATAAAATATATATTTTAAACTTTAATTTAGTTCTGTGATAGCAAAGCGCTCCAAAACTATTTTGGTCAGAACTGATTTTTTTATTTACATTTTTTTTAATGTTTGGGATGTTTCAAATTCAAATAATTAAAAAAAAAATAATTTTGGTTGCCGAAAATATCAGTGCATCACTAACAGTAAACTCCACTAATTCATTAAATTGAACGAATTGTTATTCGAATCACTGAAGAATTACTGTTCGACCAGCTCCTCTCTGATTCTCCCCTCCCTCTTGTCAAGCCTCGTCCTCCTCTTGTCACACCTCTGCCTCTTCCACCCCCTGCAATGTTTCCTCTTCCTCTTCCAGCACCTATAATGTTTCCTCTTCCTCTGCCTCTTCCAGCCCCCGCAATGTTTCCTCTTCCTCTTCCAGCACCTATAATGTTTCCTCTTCCTCTGCCTCTTCCAGCCCCCGCAATGTTTCCTCTTCCTCTTCCAGTACCTATACTGTTTCCTCTCCCTCTGCCTCGTCCACCCCTAACAGTGTTTCCTCTTCCTCCGCCTCCTCGAACAGCTCCTCTTCCTCTTCCAACGCCCCTTCCCCATCCTCGCCCACTGAAACTCAGGTCAGTGAATCGGTCATGTGAGGGATACGGAAGTCTGCGAAACAAAAGTAAAAACCAGAGGCTCTAAAAACGGATTAACAATTTAATTGTGTAAGTTTATGGAAAAATAATAACAATTTACTGTCTTTACAAGCACAAGGCCAATAAAATGTAATAAATGTCTGACTCTCCTACTTTACCGGGTGTACAGGCTTTGCCGGATAGCTAAACTCACCTGGTTAGTGGTTGCTTTGTAGTTAAATTGCAGAGGAATCCCCTTAGGTAAAGAAGTACCGGCTCCTCTGAGAAGATCTGCCCCTTAACACCCCACCCCTCCTAGCCTGAATAGGTGTCTTCCTAATGGAGTGAAAAAAGCAAGAGAGACACAGAAGAATAGCTAAACAAAGAAGTCCATACAAGTGGTGAATTAGAAGCCAGCGAGAAAGTTCATTCACTCACACAGCGACAGGTGCAGATTTAGCATTTGGCAGGGAAACTGTCAGTGTTGAGCCAGATGGTGCTGTTCTTTGACTTCTGTGTGTGTTTGGATGTGGGTGTGACAGACACACAGAGACAAACACAATTTGTCAACACACCTTGAGAGTACTTTTTAGAATATGTCATATTCACACGTAAAAAAACTCACCCTCTTATTTTCTGATACTTTTGCAATTTCTCAGCCATTTTTGTGGCAGAAAACTGAAGAAACAAAGACAAAGCACAGAACTGAAGGTTTAAAACATTGTAACAGGAGGGTCAATCCACATGTAAGTCATATATAATGATTTTTTTTTATAAAGATTGCCCTTCTTACCCCTCTGTCTAATACAAATGGTCTTCCACCCCTTTGTCCTCTTGCTGACATTGCACCCCTAGAACAACAAAAACATGACTATGACAAAAACTATTAAACAATTACATTAAGCTACTATCTGTGCTACTTATATATAGCTGAAAGTTTACAGCTCTATTTCTATAAGTTTAATGTTATTTATAAGATGATTTCAATATTTTATGTCACAACGCATAACTTAAAGGAGTAGTTCACTTTTAAAAATACTTTTGCTGATAATTTACTCATGACCCATGAGTAATGACCCATGTCATCCAAGATGTCCATGTCTTTCTTTCTTCAGTCAAAAATAAATTAAGGTTTTTGATGAAAACATTTCCAGGATTTTTCTCCATATAATGCACTTTACTGGGCACCAAATGGTTCAAGGTCCAAAAGACAGCAAACTGCAAACTGTTGAAAGGGCTTTAAACAATTCCAGACGATAAATCGAAGAACAAACGATATTGGTTTGAGCAAATCTTTTCCGAGTCAATCGAATCTTTTTCCGAGTCAATTCGTCCATTTCGATTGTTAAATGAACCAAATGACTTCGAAAAAGATTTGTTCATTTTGATGAACGATTTCGAACAGGAGGGTCACGAACGCACATCACAGAACAGAGCAAGGCGAGCATTTGAGCTTATAAAACTTAAACTTTTTTTTGTTTTTTAATGACCGATTGTTTTCGCTTGATAAGAATCTTATTCATCCTCTGGAATCGTTTAAAGCCCTTTGAACAGTTTGCACTGAAGCTGTCTTTTTGACCTTGAACCCGTTTGGTGCCCAGTAAAGTGCATTATATTTAGAAAAATCCCTGGACTGTTTTCATCAAAAACCTTAATTTATTTTTGACTGAAGAAAGAATGACATGGATATCTTGGATGACATGGGGGTGAGTAAATTATCAGCTCCTTTAATGGGATAATGGGAGTCTGTAATTGTCTGTAGTTTATCAGATCACCAGATTTTATGCTTATTTCTTTTGCATTGTTCTGTTGTATTACATTTTAAGTGTTCTGATATATTTGATACAATATGTATCAAAAGTTAATTGTCTGTAAGATTTTTTAATGTTTTTGAAAGATATTTAAGCTCACAAAGGCTGTTTATTTGATCAGAATCACAGTAAAAACTGTAACAATTGTGAAATAATTGTTTTCTATTGGAATATATTTAAATTGTATTTTATTCCTTTGATGGCACATCTAAATTTTCAGCATCATTACTCCAATCTTCAGTGTCAATGATCACAGCTGTATCATCTGAGCTTCTCTTTGAGGATAGAGAAGCAACACTGATCATTTCAGCCTAGGATGCATGGAATACATTTTCTATTACTTCTCTCTTCTGCATCTCAGGCTTTCAGTGCATATATTTATGCAGATATCATGGCTTCAAATAAATGACAGTGACCAACAGTTGAGATTGGGCTATGGATTGGACTACTTCTCATCAATTATACCTGTATACCTTCTTCACTTCAGTAGGCGCATATGTCATACATGTCATATTGTTCTGCTCAGTTTAATTTTAAGAGAATGAAATAAGTAGAAATACTTATTATATAGCACTACATAATACTTTAGCAATAAATATTTTAGATTTATTACTACTCATACTGAGATTCTTGCATTTTATTGGTACAAGTTTGGATATTACCTCATCAAGTGCCCCCATCATTAGTGAATATGTATGATGCTGTATTATTATGGTATGAAACTCTATTATTGATATTTTCTGTAGCGCCTGGACCAATCAGACACACACAAATTATTAATTATATTTAATAAATAATCCAGCAAACTCACTATCCCAACAAAGGTCTGTGAAGACTTCCCCCAAATCAAGCCAACACACTGGCAGAACTCGACCCATAAGAATGTGCAAGGAATTGTCTCTTAATTATTGCTGAGAAGAAGTAATGAACCCTTTTATTAATATATATTCTGTATAAATAACCTTGTGACGATTTAGAAAGGAGAAATATATGATTAACGGTATCAAAGGCCTTACGTAGATCTAAAAATATAGCCCCAACAAATCATCCTTTGTCAACATTAAATTATATTTGCTCTATTAAATGTAAAGTAGCTGTTCACTGGAGTTAAAAACATTATTACAAATTTACTGTTTTGAATTCAGAGCTAAGCAAGCAGATAATTTTGAACACTATCATGTTTTGGATATGTACATGCTATAGTTGGATATGTACTTCACTAATGATAGTTTCAAAAAAATATTTTGGATCATTTTTAACTCAAAAAAGCTACGCGACTTGCAGCTTTAAAGCTTCTTTGGTATTCTTATGTTTTCCATGAAAGTAACCGTAAATCAAGGTTAAAGTGGATATAACGTTATTGACAGGTTACACAATGACACAGGCCATTACACTAGTTAAAATAGCTGAATTCTCTGGATTTGGGATTTTGTAAGTAAGTATACAAGTCAACAAAATAAATAATATTTTTCTAGTGGTTTTTGGATATTTTACTCCAAAAATCGTACATATTATGCCTTTAAGATGATAAAGTTGAAACAGAGAAGAGAGTGTAGAACCTGCTCAGTCCGGCTCCTCTTCCTCTACCTCTTCCTCTGAATGTCCCCCTCGATGTGAATGTGGCTCTGATCAAATTGTCCATCGATCTATAGCACAGAGAGAGTAATCACAGTAATAATCATTGAAATAAATCTTAACAAAATAGAACACAGGGTTATTCAACCACTGGTTTCAATCACTTAACTCTATTTTAGCCATAGAAACAGATAAGACCGTTCATACCGTGGTAGCGGCAGCGGCTCTGTTTCAGTGAACCCCCTCTCACACCCTTCCCCTCTGCGATCCCCTTTGTCTTCTCAAACCTCTCAACCTCGCAGGACCTGTAGGAGAAAACCTCGATTAGAAACCAGTTTATTTGAAGCATTTATTACAGATCTGGCCAGGCAGATGTCATATGCCAATTGTCCAAATGTGTCAGCTGTCACTAATTGAAGTATAAGACAGTCAAGTATCAAATGCTTGCCTTGGTATCGCTGCTCGCCTCGCCTGAGTCCTCTCTGCTGCTGCTGTGGAACCTGGTTGAGTTTCTTCAAGACGTTACTCCTGTTAGAAGCACGTTTACTTTTAGCTCTATTCGCCTTCTGCTCTTTCTTATTCAGCCTTATAATGTCATCTGTGAAAACAAAAGGAACAAATTGTTTTGCATCTGGTTTACTAAAAAAGTAAAGATATTCAACTTAAAGAAAAATGATTAGATAAAATTAGATAGCTACAATTTGGAAATAATTCTTGTTTGAGCTAAATAGGAAAATAATTAGGTAAACACAGCATGCAATATAGGCACCTTATGTTTTTATTTCCTTGTTTATCTCATGAGTGAGTGAATTTCACTATGGCAGAATGAAAAATCTTCTAACAGCACAGCAACTACTTTCTACTAATGATAAACTATTAGGTGTCTTGGTGTTTTGCAGATATGTTTTGCCTCGGTATGAGTGTATTATAAATTGAGAACTTTTTTTTTTTTACGTATTTACCTATAATAGTACCTATTATACCTACCTATTTGGTTTAGAGCCCTTGGATAGAAAGTAGTCTACTCAAGGAGCTGGTTTTACCTAACCAAATAAAACCACAAAAGATTTAAAAGGATCAGCTACTCAGGTTTGTTGAGAAAACAATAAGGGTCTGTATTAAAACAGATGAATGACTGGTGCTACTGTCTGTCATTTACTGTGGCTGGGTGAAAGTTTTATTTGACTTACAGCAGCTATTTAAAATGTTCTTTTTAGTCCTTCACATGCAGTCATTACAGTCATTTATTATAATGCTGAAGTCAAGGCAAATGATTTGAGGACGAGCACGTTGGTTTGACAGCTGTTGAATGTATGTGACAGCTGACCACTGTTCCTTTACAACACGTCCACACAGAAGTGAAACCGAAGGATCCTGCAGCTGCGCCAACTCATCCAAATCACAATGTCTCACCTCGCAATTACTAACCTAATGACAAGTCGATTTTGTCTGAGCTTGAAGCGTGAGACTCCTGCATTTGCTCTGTATTCTCCATCTGTACCTCATTCTCCCCCATTTCGTCTTCCAGTGTCGTTGCGCACGCAAAAGTTTCACAAGCGTCGCGTGTCCGTGTTTCTGCCGGCTCGAAAACACCAGAATATGTAGCCTATAGCCAACTCGGTAACTTCCAAACGAATGACGAGACGGACTGTGAAACTTTTCAACCTGGTTTCAAAACGTTTTCCTTGTGTTTATTTGTGTCGACCGATTAAGTGAGTGAGAGCCAGCCCAGAGCCCAACCCAGCAGCGCGTTGAAAAGGAGGAGTGACAACCAATGTGACAAGAGCTCTTAAAATAGCGCAATGTCTGATCCTGGTTGGCACTAGGCAGGTCTTTCCAACATTGCAACGCAACTAGCGGCAGGAATCCCCTCCCATCATTATGTTCCACGAGTTCGCTCTTACAATAAGTCAGATAGAATAAATGCGTATTTTTTGCATGCTTTCCGAGTCCGAACCCAGAGTACTCCCCCCATATTCCCTGGCTGTGAAAAAATAAGCCAGGAGAAAATAAGTGATGAAAAATAAGTGAGGAGTCGGGGTGGTGGAGGTAGGCCAAATGCTTATGGCAAGCCGTTTTAGCTTAAATTGTATTCAACCTTACTCGTCATTAGCCTTTTGCATTTTTACCAGGTAAAAATTCAATTAGAGAGCTTTACAATTTAATTCCTACTCAGTAGCAATTACAATTATAGAGCTCTCTAATTAAATTATTACTAATAACAATTACTAATTAGAGAGCTCTCTAATTCCATTTTTACTTGTAAGAATGTAATTGCAGAGCTCTTTAATTGAATTGTAGATTTCTGCAATTGCATTCTTGTTAGAATTACATTAGAGAGCTCTCTAAATCAGTTTTTACTAGAATTACATTAAGAGAGCTCTTTAATGCAATTATTACTTGTAAAAACTGATTTAGAGAGCTCTACAATTCAATTCTTACTAGTAAGAATGCAATTGCAGAGCTCTGTAATTCAATTTAGAGAGCTCTTTAATGCAATTGTTACTAGTAAGAATTCAATTAGAGAGCTCTTACAATTCTATACTAGTAGCAGTTACAATTAGAGAGCTCTCTAACTCAATTTGTACTAGTGAAAATACAATTTCAGAGCTGTCTAATTCAATTATTACTAGTAACAAATACAATTGCAGAGCTCTCCAATTCAATTCTTATTAGTAACAATTACAATAAGAGAGCTCTATAAATGCATTTTTACTAGTCATATGTCTCCATTGACTTCCATTCATTTTTAATTAGAGAGTCTCAAATTGAATCTCGTTACTAGTAGACTAATCATATTAGAGAGCTCTACAATCGCAATTGTCACGAGTACCGATGAATACTAGACAACTGCTCGGTTCAATTATTACTGAGTGACAATTGCAATTAGAGAGCTCTCTAACCCAATTCTGACTTAGTGACAATTGCAATTAGAGAGCTCTCTCAATTTGGAAGTCCTACTGAGTAACAATTCAATTGTAGAGCTCTCGAATTTAAAATGAATGGAAGTCGACGGAGCCATACGACCAGTAGAAATGAATTGTAGAGCTCTCTAATTGGCAATTGCTACTGAAGTGAGAACTGAATTAGACAAGCTCTTAGTAATCGAATTCTCACTAGTAACAATTGAATTAGTAGAGCTCTCAATCCGTAATTCTGACGAGTAAGAATTGAATTGTGAGAGCTCTCTAGTTGAATTGTTACTAGTAAAAATGCAATTACGACGAGTAAGGCTGGGTAAATTTAAGCTAAAACGGCTTGCCATAATTGCTGAAACTGTCAAGGAATGTTAGGTGAGGATGATTCACAGAGTGAATACAGTGATCAGTGTTGTGCATGACGCGCTCAATGAACGACGTTCACTGAACCGTTCATATATTTCGCCGAACGCTGAATCGAATCACTTTTCATACAATGAACATGAACGAGAAGCGTCAAATGAGCGTCACGCTCATTTGAAAAGTCAGGTTTTATCTCCGACCCCAGTTTTGAGTTCGCGAATCCATTTGTTTATAGATCAATAATTGAAAGTGTTTTAACTTATAATATTTGTAGCAGGTTATGTATATCTCTCTTGCTGTTATTGGTTGGTGTCATGCTAACCCTGTGAGCCTATCAGTGCCGAATGTAGCCAAGTACACCTGGCTGCTGCCTGCAGATCGGGGTGGGGCTGCACCTGGGGCGGGGCTACACGTGCAGCTCCGCCGCATAACAATTTTCATTGGTTAGTGACAAAGTGATGAGACGTTCGATTCTGAGGCGTGGCCGCACTAGGGCGGGGCCAAGGGGCTAATCCATCAGCCGGACGCTGAAGCTGCCTCTGGGGGCCGCCATTGTAGCGGACTATCTCCTGCTGTTAGCATCCCATTGACTCCCATTCATTTAGGCGTCACTTTGACAGCGAATAACTTTACATCTGAGGCGTCCAAAGACTCCATTTATCCATTATTTATTTCTAAAGAAACACGACAATGTATAAAGGCTCCATTACTTTGTATGTTACGTTATGGCCCCGTAGAAGCCGTTCTTGTAAAAATAGGCTAAAAATTACGTTATAACCATTTGACTGTCCGTCGTGCAGTGGAGAAGTTACCGTATACACAGGAGGAGAAGCTCGCACAGCCTTGCAGGCAATCTTTTACTGTCTTAAAGTCAGCCCATGGCATAGATAGAAGCAAAATGACAAAATAATTAATCAGAATACTTACAAAAAGTTGCTCCAGGTCGCGCTTCGCCGTCTCTGTGCACGATTAAAATTTGTGTAGGCACAGCTACTAGACGATTTACAACTGTCAGTCAGATTGCTCACGTGACATCTGACGTCGTTGAGCCTGCGCAGAACGTCTCAGCTATCAGGAAGTGAGTGCCCATGTTGAGCTTCAGCTCTCTCGTTGAAATCAACGGGGTCGCTGTGTCCATTTCTTTTACTGTCTATGGGCGGGGCTGCGTGTGCAGTCCGCCCAAAACGCTTCTCATTGATTAGTGGCACAGCAATGACGTCGACGCCATGCACGGTAAACAGGAAATGAGGTTGAAAAACTCGACGCGCTGAAATCGCGCTGAAACCTCTCACGATAGATTTAACTTAGAGCTAACATGTATATTCTGTGATTAGAACATAGAGACCACGGATCATTTGTTTTTCTCCTGCTCTCACAGCAACACATTCTGGTGTGACATGTATGATTGGCTTGAGCCTTATCTCCAGTCTCTCTCCAGTTTCACTAGAGATAACATCACATTAGGAATTATAATGAAAGACAAAAACTATGAAATGCTTTTAAACACTTTAATTATCTTGAGTACATTTTTCATCCACAAATGTAAATGTTTAAAAACACAGTCTCTATTTACTGTCTTCAAGAGAGAATTTGCATTGTAGCCCATTACAAATCCCTGTGGTTCATGAAGAAGCCTCTCTCTGTATGTATGTGTATATGGGAGGTGATAAAGGTGATATATACGTTTTTTTGTGCTATATATATATACAAGTTTGAAAATATATATATATATATACACTCACCGGCCACTTTATTAGGTACACCTGTCCAACTGCTCGTTAACACTTAATTTCTAAGCAGCCAATCACATGGCGGCAACTCAGTGCATTTAGGCATGTAGACATGGTCAAGACAATCTCCTGCAGTTCAAATCGAGCATCAGTATGGGAAGAAAGGTGATTTGAGTGACTTTGAACGTGGCATGATTGTTGGTGCCAGAAGGGCTGGTCTGAGTATTTCAGAAACTGCTAATCTACTGGGATTTTCACGCACAACCATCTCTAGGGTTTACAGAGAATGGTCCGAAAAAAGAAAAAACATCCAGTGAGCGGCAGTTCTGTGGCGGAAATGCCTTGTTGATGCCAGAGGTCAGAGGAGAATGGCCAGACTGGTTCGAGCTGATAGAAGGGCAACAGTGACTCAAATAACCACCCGTTACAACCAAGGTGGGCAGAAGAGCATCTCTGAACGCACAGTACGTCGAACTTTGAGGCAGATGGGCTACAGCAGCAGAAGACCACACCGGGTGCCACTCCTTTCAGCTAAGAACAGGAAACTGAGGCTACAATTTGCACAAGCTCATCGAAATTGGACAATAGAAGATTGGAAAAACGTTGCCTGGTCTGATGAGTCTCGATTTCTGCTGCGACATTCGGATGGTAGGTCAGAACCCTACCACTTCCTGAACTTCAGCCAGTTGAAGTCCTGTGGCAGGACTACTTCCCTGAACTTCAGCCAGCTCCTTGTTTCCTGTCTGCCATTATTGGCCAAGCTTGATTAATTCAGGTGTGTCTGATCATTGTTGCCATGACTACTGAGGCCCGACACACCTGAAATAATCAAGCTTGGCCAATAATGGCAGACAGGAAACAAGGAGCTGGCTGAAGTTCAGGAAGTAGTGCAGCTGGGCATAAAGCCCATTGGCATACACGTTTCAATCACACATAATAACTAACCCTAACCCCCCATATATATATTTTTTAAATAATATAATAATATTTTATATATTTTTTTAAATAATATAATAATATGTTATATATATTATATGATGTTATAAAAATATTATATACATCAGGTTACTTTTATATACATCATTTACTAGACCTGGCTACATAACATATAACTACAGACTAGATTCACGAGAGGTCGGCTAATGTGTGTAAAAGTAAAACAATACAGTAATTTCATTAATTTACCAGCGAGAGGACATCGGAAGCACCGAAAATGCATGGGATTCAATGCTGGAACTATCTGTGGTTGGAACTAATGGGCGGGTCCACAACACGCGTTACTTCTGCATTCCTGAGTTACAATGGCGGTCTACGGCTATGTGTTTTTTTTAAATTATTTTATTTATTGCTCAAATGTAAACAACAGTATACAAAGTATACAAAACATACAACATTAATATTACCCTTGCCAGGGGGTATCACATACATTCAAACAAATTGTAAGTAGGCCTAATACAAATATTTTATCGTTTTCATAGCCTTTTTGTTCAAAGATCCACTAATTAGTTTTATATACGATAACATATCACAATAAAAATGTTTAAAGGCCGATTTTTGTTTTATAAATTTGCATTTGTGGATATAGAATTTAGCTTGCACAATTAGTAAATTGGTCTACGGCTATGTCAGAACTCTGAATACATGGCTCTGGCGTACAGTAAGAGCTATGCCAAATCCTCCGCCCCTTTCCAGTAGTAGCACCCGCCCCCCCCCCGCGTCCTGTCTGCGTTCTCTGCGCATGCGCGGCACGCCAGGCAGGCGGCCCCCTATTATTATTGTCAGAATAATTTCACTTATGAAAATGGCGGCGAGTCAGGGAGCTGTGGGACCCGCGGCGGCTCTACAGAGCCAGCATTATCTGAACGTCGCGCACTGGAGCCCGGGCGTGATTCAACATCAGCAGCAGCAACACCCGCTGCACACCGCCCGCAGTCTGGAGCGCGCACTGGAAGATGCCGTCTGCTCCGGGATACTCAACATCAGCGGAAGAAAACTGCGTGAATACCCGGGTCTTAACTACGATCTGACCGATACTACACAAGCAGGTGGGTCCCGCAGATGTGGGCTAATCTCCCTTCCTGCTCCACTGACCCGATTCTCACGATTCATGCTTTAGGAGCACAACAAAAAGACATTTAATAGTGCGTGTACCTTTTTGGTGCATTTGCGCGGTGTGTCAATGGGTGTTTGTGTGTTCACTTCAATAGCCAGTGCACATGGTGCTTGTACAAGGGAAAACCGTTAGTATCAGATCACGCTTCATCTCTCATGTTTATCGTAGTTTGAGTGCTGTGACATGGAATTATTAATACTGGCTATGACACTGCGTCTCTATTTGTTTTGGTTTCACATCCCATTTCACCCAGATCATGTTCCATGAATAAATGCAACTGAGCACTAACGAAAGGAGACAATCTTCATTAACCTTTGCTCCAGTAATCCAGCAAGTTTTAAAATGCAAACCCGTTGAAACCCCACTGCACCCTATCTATACTGCGAACACGCGACAGAACTATAATGCTCCCAGTTTTATTTATCATTACGGGAACAGCTTATTTAGTGGATATGGCGTTAAAGGATAGTAAAAAAAAAACGTCGGTAAATGCAGAGGCTGTAGTGCCAGACAAAAGATGCTAGCCCTTCGTCTCTATAATCTATCGCGCCTTTCTTCATCCACTCAGTGTGAGTCAAATTGCGAGCAGCTATGGATGTAATTTAAAAAAGCAGTTTATTTTCACCAGATGTTTAGTATTATGATTTAGATGTTTGTATTAGTATTAAGAGCTAATGTTGATCTAAATAATCTTTGGTCTGGCATTTCAGAGTCTTTTGGGTACTATGGCTGCAATCAGAAATATTGCAGTATAAAGCGAATTATAGCTACATTATTGTTTCTGGAGATGAGGCTAAAAATTAAATGGCTGCATCTCTTTCGGAAGTGTCTGTGGTCTGTAATGGTTGTCTTGCTGCAGCAAACAGCCATTCAGATGTGAAGCAGACAGTGGGAGGAGGGACACTAATCCATTCATTCATGCACACTTACACACAGCATCATGTCTACACTCCCATTCAACTGTATTCGAGTTACACTAGTGGATAGGCCTTTTGTGATTATTTGGCTGTCTCAAAACCATTTCAGCTGTATGAAGGGTCGTTTGTTTATGCCAAGTCTTGTGTTTTGATTCTCTCACTCACACACAAGGCTTGTTGGCCAAAAGAAGCCTTTGACTGTTGTAGATAACAGTAGACTTTCACTGGTTTTCCTGTTACTGTCAGGGTGGTTGGCTTACAGATTGCGTTTTTAATTGTTGATTGCATACAGGGCTGCTTGTGTGTGCACTTTTGTTTGTGTGCATGATTTCTATGGATGTGTTCGAAAGAGGAAATAGTTGATGTGACCAGACTGTCACCTATAAAAGGAAGTGACTTTGTCGCTGACTCAACTGGAGATGTAGGCCTCTGACTGCATAAAGAGAGAGAATCCTCGTCTTGGAAATCTGTGTTCACTTTTGTGAGAATGAGATTGCTTGTGTGCGTGTTCAGTTTCTGTGTGTTTGACAGTTTGAGTAGGCTTGAGTAAATGGTAGCATGTGCATACTAGTGTGGGTCTGTTCCAATGGCTTCAGTGACCTAATTCGCAGTCCTTATTGTCTGTTTGGCCACAAACATAACACTGGAGTATGAAGATACCCCCAAGTCTCCGGTGTTAAAGTGTGATAAAGATGAAGAATTCCTTCTTCTTTGTCTTCTTGCCATATTTTTTCCCACCAGTTTTCCCCTTTGAAGGGAGCTATTTATGACATGAGTCAAGAAGATCTTTTTGTCATCATTTGTGTCTTCATCGATTAACTGGATCACATTTCTGTGAATATGCATGATGCATCTCATTCAATTTGATATTCGATATCAGTTTCAATCCTTCTTGTGCAGAAAAAGGAACCAAAACTCCATCAGGTGACAGAATGGAGAAAAAAAAACCTTGGGAGAAACCAGGCTCAGTCCGGGGAACCAGTTCTCCTCTGACCAATGAGAAACAGTGTATGATTATGATTCAGAATATGATCCAGTTCCATCCGGTTGAAGGTTGGAGTCATTACGCCGTTAATGGAGAAGGGTTTGTTGAGGATCAGTGCCAATGGCCTTCACAGGGGAGAGTCTAGTTGAAACAATCTCTGCTGACACTTCAGGGATGCGTTGTGGTCGTGTCTAGGCCAATGTTCTCTATTTTGTTTTTCTTGCTGAGCAAAACTTTTTTCTATTGGGTGACATTTTTCACCACCTGAGCAAAAATATTTTTATACCGCCTGTATAGCATACATAGAAAACACAATGGTTTCAACATTCAGTAACTTTTAATTTGAATGTGCCATTTCTATTTTATTTGACCCTTGATGTAACTTATTGGTATTAAATAATTTTGAAAAACAAGCAGTTAATTAAGAAGTCACTAACTGAAGCAAATTTTAGTCTATCTGTTTTTTTACAGTGCTGTTAACTGCAGTCTTTACCAATAAATCCTATGAAAAATAATTTACAAAAGCTTCTGCAGGACAGTTCAGTTCTTTACAATAATAGATATAGTAAGGATGAAAAGTAAGCAGTTACACTGAGATGGTTTGGGAAAACATTAAAGTATTTTTGTACAGTCAATGAATTGTTTGCAGGAAACATTAAACGATCAAAGTTAAAGGTTCAATACCTAAGATTGAATGCCGCTAGAGGGCGCTACATTCAAAACAACAACAACGGCTTTGCTTGATGACGACGTGGAGGAACGCGGAATGATGGGAACTGTTGTTTTCAACTCCACCGTGGATAAATCAGTCAGACGGGAATCGAAAATTAGTTGTCATGGATGAGGTAAAGTTCAATTTCTATAAATGTTGCGTTTAATGACATGCTTGTTTATCATTAAACTGAAATAGCCGCAAGAAAAGTCAGGTTTAAAAGTAAATTAGTTATCACAGATGTTACTGTACGAGTCACTGGACGAAGCTATGGTGGAGAGGGTTTGAAGTTAAATCGTTGCTAATGTATCCTGACTTCGCCCTATGCTGCAATATGCATTTAGTTTTGTATTCATTTACAGAAATCAGCTGCTTGAATGACAATTACTGATGTTATTAGAATTTTCAGGGGATATTCTCAATTCATTCAGTTAACGGATGCTCTGAGGTAAAGTTTCCAGACTGCAGACTCAGCAACGATTGTATTTAATTGTACAGTACAATCATAACATAGAACAGACATTATCTTCCTTTCATGATGAGAAAGTGCGCGTCCGGTGTGCGATACTGGACTTTGTCCTAGACGTGGCGCGGCTCTTCTGTCCGGTGTGCGTTCGTGCGACCCCCTTTACAGTCAACAGTTCACATTCCGAGAATAATTGAAAGAATAATGCACCAGAATGTGCACCATTCCATTACAAATGCACGAAACAAGCTGACGTTTGTTGCTTGATAGACGCAAACGCACAACTACAACTTCCGCATTTATCCAGGACTACACGTAGTACGAGCGGAAACCGAGGTAACGCGGATATGACGCGATTGACTGGCGACTCCCAGCTCACCCCTGCTCACACGCCCCGTTTCCTTGGTTAAAATCTAAATTTACTCGCGATTTAAACATAGCTTGAAACATTTGGAATATTGTAAGTTATCATCTTAACTAAATATATAACACTGGCCTTGTGATTTTGGGATATTTTAATGCAAAAATCTTAGGTATTGAACCTTTAAATGATTGTTTTATTGCTTATGAATTTCCAATATTTTCTTTATTTTCTTTTCAAAGTTTTCTTTCAAACTTTGTAATGGCAAATGAGCCCTGAACAATACCCTTGGGAGATTCTTTATTTAGGCTTATAATATAATAAAATATAGGCCTAATATAAAACCATGCCTGAAACTCCCCCACACACAAAAACATATGTTTAATGTATTTTGAATTTTCACGGGGGTCATGGGTGTGTAATTGTTACTGTTCTGTGTCCATCAATCCTTATTTCCACCACGTTAATCAAACCACTCTCCTTTAAAACATTATGATGTGATTTTATTTCACATGTCTTTGCGTTTCTCTTTGCCTCTCGTATTGAGCTATTTGGTCCACTCCGCACATAAGACTCACTGCCAATCACATGTGCTCACGTCATTCTCTTTCTATGAAACCGGTAAACTGCATTGGATTTAGTACCACATCATAGTGGCAAACACTGGAATTGAAAAGATCAGATTGCATGTGATTTTGCTGTTCACACTGACACTTTGCAGTGGTGAGGTTTGAAAGAGTCGCTGAAAGAAGTGTGATCCTGTTCATGTACATACACATACTCATTTCTAAACCGTAAGTCTGAGCAACTAACATTATTGTTGAGAATCTTACAATAATGGAAGATGAATGGATAAATAATGGAAGATGAAGAAAAATAAAATGCTGACTGGTAATAAATATAGATTTTTTTTCCTCTTAATATCATCAGACTTTTTTTTGCTGTATATAGGATGCTCTATAGAATATTAATGTGCAAAGTTGCCTTTCATGGAAATGACTTGCATTAAGGCAGTTTGTGGTCATGCATGTATATGAATTATGTATGTGCCTGTTCGTTGTGCACATGTAGTGTTGCACACATGTTGGATCCATGTATTAAAGGCTGATGCAGATTTATGCTTATGCTATCTGTAACCACTTTTAGCAATTCTTATCTAGATTTGACAAAACATAAGTTCATTTAAATGGGTTCCCGCATGTGGTTGTTTGTACTGGACTTTATATCTGAAAATGCTGCTGCTCAGCCCAAATGTAGTGATTTTTAAAAGGGCCTTGAAGGAATACTCAATCCAGAAATGAATATACTGTTATCATTTACTCATCCACATGTCTTTCCAAACCATTTTGCATTTATTTCTTCAGTGGAACACAAAAGAAGATATTTTGAACATATTTGGTTACCATTGCCTTCCATTATTTTATGGTTCACAGAGGAAGGTCATATAGTTTTGGAATAACTTGAGGATTTGGGATAACTTGAGTTGTAAATTATTTCATTTTGGGTGTAGCTACTTCATTTTGCTCCAATTGCTAAAGAAAAAAAGAGCAAATATTGCCAAAAAGAGCAAATATTGAGAAATATCTACAGATTTGCTGTCAGCAGTGTTAGGGGATTTGCAGTTAAGGACCCAAGGACCAGATATGATTTAATTTAGACTCAGAGTCAAAAGTGGATTCAATTGAAGACAAGAGTCAGAATTATAATAAATTATACTAAAAAAGCAAAGTTTTACTGAAGATAGTTTGCAGTTTCATCAGGCAGAAGTCAGCTTCAAGACTCGTTCGTAGGCCGCCTTGCTTACAGTTACAAAGATCACAGCAATTATACCATACACCAAGGTCTCAGCTACATCCTTGCTTCAGGTTGAATGCTTCTGATTGGCAAAAAAAAAAAAAATAGATGAACATAGAAATTTTCCACACATAAACAGATAGACTGAAGCCTATCTCCATCGATTAGGTGACTGACACTCGGACCCTGAAGTTAGGCATGTTGTTCAGGTCTCAGACTTGGGTTGCTGGGTGCCAAGGTGTCCAGAACAACAACTCAGTCAATCTCCAATAATGCCAGTGGTTCCTTAACCTGTTACCACAAAGACTAACACATGCCACACAGCCTTATTTTAGTCTACCTGGAAAGTAAGGCTTTAACAAAGAAATGGTTTCTTAAACTATTTGTTCCAATGACCCTATTGGGGTAAAACTGAATGTTTTAACACATGTTGAAGACCTTTCTCAAACAAAACAAGTCCATATTTCATTTCTGGAAGCTGGTGTAAATGAGCAAGCACTGTCACGGCATGGGCCAGACCCTTCAGTCACCTCTCAGATATTTAAAACAGATATTAGAAAATACATGAAAATAACATTTCAGTAATCACACTGGTAACTTCTATAACAAAGTAAAATCTCATAAGCCTAGAGAAGTCATTCACTCATGTGATATTTAGAAGGAATAAATATAAATAAATACCTTGATTATAATCACTCATTATTAGATACATTTAGGCAGCAGTGGATTCCAGAATCCACCCTTCAGCAAACTGTATGTTGAGGCTGTGTAGTTGAATGAGTCTAATTCCTATGAGATGCAGTTAATTGTTGTCCACAATACTAAACCATTGTCACATATTATAAACATTAAACGTTGCAGTTATTCATTTTTCAACATATTTATTCTGCTAAAAAAGTCTGAAAATATAATCTATTTTGTTAAAAGGGCCCATATTTGCACACAAAGTAACGGTCCCAAGTCCCAATCCTGTTTATAGCTGTGGCATGTCTGTGTTGAATGTCTCTTTTAGTGTCTTCTCTTTAGGGTAATTTGAGCACCAGGAACACTGTAGTCATTCTTCCTCTAAGCATACTATAGTTCTCAGTATATCAGTAGCTATTGAAATCAAAAGAGTGTTTTAGTTCCAAGGACCAATCTCTTGAATGGTCAGACAAAAACTGGTTCCCTTTTGAGAACAGTTCACTTGTATTGCATAGCTAAACGCTATGGGAAAACTCCTTTTCTCGAGAATATTGAAGCCTATATTTTAAAAACACAGTACAGCTGCACAGCAAGCACAGTGGAGGCTGTCTAAGTGTGCTAATTGGCTGGGCTGTGGCAACTGCACAAGCCTATGTCAAAGCACGAGGATGGGTAAACCTATCAGGGCGCTTCCTGCCGCACCAGAATGAGCGTGGCTTCTGACTAAATAAGCGGCCCATTACACCATAAGAATCAGATTTAATCTCCTTCAGCAAACGACACATCTTTTCGCTGGCTTCTCCGTACAAAGAAGCCTCTCTTGCCGTCTGCAGAACGCAGCGACCAGCAGCAGCTTCCTGAACTTGCCCGCGCCCGATCTCTGTTTCATGCGGGGTCTCCCTGCATAGCACTGACGGGCACAGTGAGTGTGCTTCCTGCCTCGATGCTGAACACGCCGAAGCTGCTCTTACTGCAAGAACATGCCGCTCTGCGCTTGCAGCTAGCTCTCTTTATGTCAGAGAGTGACCCCGCCCCCGCGCCCTTCCGTTCGGAGCTGCCCGCTTTCCCTTTCCAAAACACTAGGGTCCAAGGCCTAAACTTCCGCTGGAGCCAGAGCCTCGGAAGCTGTCCTAATCCAGCAAAAAGGAAGAGAAGGGGGGCCAAGGAAGCCATCCCTGACGTGTCAAAATGGGTATTGAGCATAACAAAATTGCACAACTACAATTCGCTCACAGACCCACACCCTTTCATGCTGGGGTTGAGACATTGGTAAAGAGCAACGTGGCCTCTGGTTCGAGCTTGGAGAAATGCCTACAGATCATCTGCCTCGAAATGAGAGTGGTCTTTCTAGCCCTAAAAACACCATGTCTCATGTCTTGGTCCGGATGGACAACATGGCAGGGGTGTCATATAAATCGCCAGGGTGGTCTCTGGTCATATAAACTGTACACCATTGCCAAATAGCTCCTCTTAAGGGCTCATGCCAACCTGCTTTCATTTAGAATGGTGCATGTAGCGGGCATACTGAACCAGAGTGCAGATATGCCATCTCAAGACAGTGTTCCACCCTCAGATGGTTCTTTTGATCTGGAGTGTCTTCGGGAGGGCAGAGGACAGAAGAGAACTCTCAATCCCAATATTCTTTTCAAAGAACAGGGATGCCCTGGCCCACGAATAGCCCAGCCCCTCTTTACGCATTGCCTCCAGTTTCGATGCTCCCTCAGGTCATCAAACGGATCAGGGAGAACAAGTGTGGAGTCCTCTTAATAGCCCCTCTCTGTCAGACTCAGACATGGCTCCCCGAGTTGATGCAGCTGTTAGAGAAAGCTCCCTGGCCTATTCTGCTGAGTAAGCACCTCCTCGTGCAGACGAACAGGAGAGTCTCAGCACCCCCGTCCCAACCCATGTATGGCCCCTCAACAGGTACCCAGGGACCTCGCGGAGAGAGTCCTTAACGCTATTGCCGAGGCTAGAGCTCCGTCCACAAGACGCCTCTACGCCCTTAAGTGGTCCGTGTTCACCGGCTGGTGCTCAGCTCAGAACCTAGACCCATATTCGTGGGAAGTACCACTGGTACTTTCATTTCTCCAAGAGCTGCTCGATGAGAGCCGGACCTAGGGGTGGAACGGTATGTGTTCACATTGAACCGAAACAGTATGGGCGCCAGCGCTTCGGTGCATGAATTTACACGGATAATACACAGTATTAAAAATAAATAAAACTTGTGCAAATTAATTAATGTAATGCGGAAGCAGCAGAACTACTGTTAGATATGCAGGTTCTTTGGGGACACATAATCTGTAGCTCCGCCTATGTACGTTTTTTTTTGTCAGGTCGTCGGCTCAGCGAGTCAGCCAGAGATGGCAGCGCTGAGAATGAGTATGGCGAGTGGTGGCAACCCACAAGAGTTAGAGGACCCGGCGGCCTCTTTAAGATTGCAAGTTTGGGAAAACTTTGGTTTCCCAGTCAGTTACAATTAATTAAACCAACAAGCTTCAATATTAGGTTACTCACTTGCACGCTTGCTCTCTCTCTCTCTCTCTCTCTCTCTCTCTTCTCTCTCTTTCTTACTCTAGTTAATTAATTAAAAAAAAAATATAACAGTGCTACTTTATTTCACTTAAGATTCTAGATCAATTTTCTCGAGAAAAGGAGTTTTCCCATAGCGTATAGCTACACAATACTCATTCCCTTATCTCTCAGGGAACCGAGGTTATGTTAGTAGTAATCTAGTACGTTATCACAATGTGATATCACAATGACTCATGAAGTTGAATTACTCAACGAATATCTTGAGAACTGAGATTGTGTCTATAACATTGTCTATATAAGTTTTTGATTTGCAAACAGAGGGCATTGTGACTTGGATTTATTTATTTTTAGGCGAGCACAAGCAAAAGGTGTTTCCAGGAACTAAACACACGTTTTAAATAGCTTGTCATTGTTTCTGAATGAATGACTCTTGTCTTGGGTTCAAAGAAATTCATTGCATGGAGGAAAATGTAATGCCATGCAGGACGCTTCTTTATTTATTTAGAGTATATTTTGCCTGTTTTACTCTATATATTTTACTTTGTATTGTTGAGCCCAGCCTATCCCCTTCAGAGTACAAAAATTCAGAGCCCTCAAATTATTATTTGTTCTTCTTCTGTTGGCTCAGGCTTACTGACTTGCACTTCCATCACTTCTTCTGACCTGACTGCACTGAAATAGTGTCACTTTATATTATTATTTATATTAATATTGATGCATTCATTTTTAATTTACTGCAAATCATTTGTTTATACTTTATAATTTCATTTTATTTGCATATTACAAATAACACATATTAATGAACTACAAAACCAGGGTTTCCAGAGGTGAATTAAAAAAAAGAAGACGAGGGCACACAGACAACAGAAAGCACATAAGTAGGCACTAATACACACCTTAGAATTACAAATTTGTTTCCACATTTTTTTCTTTCTTCTTTTGAATAGTAGCCTGAAATTATGCAGCTAATAATGCATAAACACACCTTTACTGGAAGCTTTCTCAAAATATTTTTGTTAAAGGCTATATTACCCAATACTCAGCTAGAGAATGTCAACTTGGTGACATATAAATCAGTTAAATTACCAAAGACAATGTTAAAAAGTCATAAAAATGCTTTGAGCAAGTGACAGCACCTTCACAGTCATTGAGCTCTGCTATTCAGCGTTACTAGATTTTAAGATGAACTACTTAACTTGATTTTGCTTGGTGTTGCTTGAGTTTCCATTACCATATTCTCCTGTGATGTACACTCTGGTCTTGAGATCTTGTGACAGTAGACAGGAGACCTCTCTGCCCTTCACAGATGAACACACACACACGCACACACACACAGCACTCTCTAGAGACTGAGAGGTAATTACACATGTGACATGCTAGTCCCATCTGTGAGGTGTCAACTTTAAACTCTTGTGATCAGAATCATGTTGCTCTTTGTAGTTCGGGCAGCATATCACAGTGTGGTGAAGCTTTGCAGCACTAAGAAAAAATACTTTTAAGAAGTATGCATTGAAAAGTTAATAAACTATCAGATAAGATCAGTCAAGAGGGAGGAATGCACTCATTGCAGTCGACATTGAGAAATACATCTAAAACAAAATTAGGCTAATTCAGGGTTTAAAATTAAATGAAACTGATGATATATGAGTCGGCTCTTCTCACGTTCTGAAGGTAATTCTCAGTTCTCTGATACTGGAGCTTTATTAAACACTCATTAGCCGCTTTCCGACTCGGAGGGACTTTTGCAGTTCCTAGAACCTACCATTCCTATAACCCTTTTTTTCTTGTGTTCCGACCGGACTAAATTGGGGATTTTTTCAGTTCCTCAGACCATAGTTCCTATAAGTCTTTCAGTACCTAGTCTGAGAGCAAGGACTTTTTAGTTCCCTTTCCCTAGGTCTACGTTGTATTGGTTCAATTCTATAAGTCATGCCCACTGTCAACACGAAACTTGTATGCCATACGCTGTGTGTTTTTGCAAAACATTACAATGAGGATTAAGACAAACATAACGCATTCAACCAGCTAATTGCTAATGCTATCTAAACTTACCCGTCGTTTTGTTTGCCTCCTGTGCTCTGCTCTTTTACCTTCTTCCATCATATTACTTAATATCATATTACGCTGGAGCCTTCGTCTTCTGTGTTTCTCTGTACAGAACTGAAGCGTAATCTTTAAAGGCCGCCGTTCGTTCTCCGTTAAGGTCCCGGCAAGGCAGAACAGGAACATTGCAATAGCCATGCTGGTTTGTTGTTGTTGTATGTGGCCGCGCTACGCTATAAAGACCATCGCCGTGCTTGCGTTACCCCTCCTACCAGTTCCTATGGCCACTTGGCCAGTGTGAACGCAAGCAGCAAAACCGAGTTTGGGGGAGAGTAGTTCTTGAGAACTGTTTAGAAGTGGACAGTTCCTATTGAGAATGAGGAGTTGACGTCATTGTACAGAGCCCCTCCCCTCCGCCATGTTGGTAGGATTCCCACGGCAAAACAGTATTGTTTACGTGTGTTTTTAGCTCGGTAGTAGAGGAGTTTCTCGCAATTCTGCACTGTTTTACCATGCCTGGAAGTCACTGCTGCGTTAAAACTCCTCCAGTAACTCAAACGAGACATATGGAAAACATCGGAACAATGGAATACAGTTTTTCAGGTTATCGAAATGGACACAGCATCAGGGAGAGTATCTGACGAGGAGACGCTGGATTGCATGGTTGGCTGATGCCTTTAGTATAAGATTTTCACTGTTTGCTGTGCCTTAACGAACATACGCAAAAGTGTTGTTTGAGTGCCCTGTTCATTACTTTTTTATTTCTTTGAAATAAATGTTTGAAACAACTTGATATGTCTTAACAATATTTATTGAGAATTGAAATATATTATGTATATTTGGACAATATAAGTTTCATGGACAACATAAGTAATAATAATAAAATAATACTACTGTTATTAGTGCAAAAGAACAAATATCTTGACGCTGCTTCTCCAAATACAGCTGTTTTCTGCTTTGTGTGAATTTGTTCCTGTAAGGTACTTTTTCTTCGCCTTATCTTTTTGCATTGCTTTACTTTCTTCCTTTTTTCTCGTATATCTTAGATCCGTCTCTGTCCTGCCAATATAATAAATGCGCAAAAATGAAAGAGCTCTGGAATGTTTAGTCGCGTCTCTGTGGGGTTCTAACATAGGGTCAGAGAATGTCTAATTGAAGAGAACTGGCACTGGCTGGTTACTTCCGGTTTCTGGACTGGCTGCAGTAACACGTCTCTCTCCATGCGGGGGCGCTTGCGGTCAGAGTGCAGAATGAATGGGAGTCTATGGGGTTTCACCCCCAGAAATCCGCTTTTCTCAGGATATAATTTTTTGTCAAGTAATTTCAAAGTTGCATTCAAAAGGGAGGGCTGAAGATAATACACTCAGCTGAAAATTAAATTTTTAAGTTCACTTATCTGTTCTAAAAATCCGTTCAAAGAGGTGATGACGTCACACAATAGCAGAATGCTAGCGTGTTCGGCCAACAACGGCCTTACCTGTAAGAAATCAAAAGGACATAAGTACTCGTTCATTCGACTTTTGGCCTATAATCTATATTGAACTTGCGGAATCAACAATAAAATCTATGTTAATTTAACGACAAGCAGGAGAAAGAGACACATTTAGCCGTTTAGCCCCATAGACTCCCCTTCATTCTGCTCTCGCCCGCGATCACCTCCAGTGGAATTCTAATGGAACTGCAACCAAGATGATAATAGGGCTAATAGGAAGTGCCAAGGCTCTCCATTAGACGGGCTCTGATAGGGTTCTAAAGGCGTTGCCGCTGGTAACCGATATCGTCTCCTACCATCATGGCCGACCGGCTCAGACCCCGCCCAAATCGGCACGTGACTCCTCATTCTCAATAACTAAGTTCCTGTAACTACTTGGTCGGAAAGCGGCTATTGTGAACTCTAGGTCTTTTCAAAAATGTTCATCAGATTTTTCTGTTTACTGTTTGTTAAATCTGCCAGGTTTTTTTTTTTTTTTTAAATCTGCTAAGCAAAAAACTATACAATGACAAATTTCATTTTACTAACACGATCCAAACCACAACCATATGTGCTGTTGTGCTGTCAAATCTCTATTTTGGAACATGTTTCAGTGTAAACGGAATGGATTTCATCCAATTTTTTCCGTCTTTCAGGACATTTGTAGCTTCAAACAAACTACAGCTGTTTTTTTGATAACACTAATTTTCTCTCTTCATATTCTTTTTTTCTGTGTGACATTCACTATGTGAATGAGTAAAGGAGTCAGCAGTTTTAAGCAAATATTTCACACTGATGCGCTCCTTGTAAGTCTATCATGAGATGTCATAATATGAGCAGAGGAAAAATTTCCCAGTTTTTTTTTTCCACACTGACACCTACTTTTAGTTGCTGTATAAAAATGTCTCCTGGTGTTGTGCTGACATTTTTGTCTTTACTGTAGCAAACGTAGATACACCGCATATTGACTGCGCTGTTTGTACAAGCGATCCAGTTTCATGTTGTTCTGATATACTTCACCCGCTGGAATATATTATGAGCTGTATATTTAAAGTTTGGGTTTCAAGTCTTAAACCCCAAAACTGGTAGACTGAGAAAAGACCAAGACTGAGAAATTTTGACATTATTTTGAGAGATTGTTCTGGCATGTTAGCGCAGTGTTTCTGAGCTCTCACTTTGTCCTGTATTCTGAACCTAGAGCAATATCCCTATTATGCTATTTTAAAGGTTCCTAATTTTGTTTTGGAGGTCTCCTACAACAGAAATATATAAGACCGTAATGAAGTGAGAAAGCTGGGAGACCTACACAATATAAAACCTAAGACTACATATTTGAAACACCCAGCAGAAAAATATATTAATATTCATACTTGCAGGTTGTGATTCAGAGTAGCAAGTTGGTCCAAATAAAGTGTGTACTGTCCCATATTTAATTTAATGAATAAGTGTTTTGCAAACCCTGAGTTGACCTCGCAAGCAGTTTGAAATGATGGGTATACAACAAAAAGTAATAATACTGTTGTATCTCAGAACTCATTTTAACCACTGTCTCTTCACAATCTTATCCTTCGGTAGTGTAAACAAAGAGAATTTGCTTTTTCTTGAGAGTGTACAGTGTTTGAGGCGGGTCAAAGTTGACTGTTCGTGAGCAGCCAATGGGGATTATGACCATATAGGTTACATTGTACGTAGAAAGTTAAAGGAATTAAGACTGGAATTACTGATGACTTATTTTGGCCGTTCAGCATCAATTCTTTCTTTTAGGAGACATTAAACTTTATTTTTCTTGTATGCACTTTGATCTTTTTAATCACCACCATGTCAGGTTACCATTTAACCAGGGAAAAAATACTGATCTATTACTTTAGTGCTTGAATATGTTTACTGTAAGGCCTGACATGTGACAGTGTTCGGATGTATTATATTAGTAGAGGTCGACTGATAATGGGCAGTACCTGCTGATAATCAATAATAATAATAGCCTAACTTGTTATAATGAGTTTGTGAATGTAAAATGTCTGCCAAGTTTTAAAATGCAAGTATCTCCAAACACCCCTCTCTTTCTATTAATAAAACTGAATATACTAAATGATGAGTAACTACTAGTGATGAATTTTAAGTGTTGAAATTTTAAGAATTGATGAATTTCACAGAAAGGTTCATACTGGATGTGAAATGACTGGATGTGTGTCTGTGTAAAAGATTAATGTGGAAGAATTAACCAAAACATTATACTTTGACTTCCTTCATTCAGACTATTTTTACTCTCTTTCTTTTAAACACTTCTCTGTCCTCAGTTTGAACATAATTGGATTGATTGACTGTTATTTAACATTTATTCAGTGCAACAGAAATGAGATGTTAGAAACATAGAGCAGGCGAGCGAGAGAGAAAAATGTAAGGAGTCCACGAAAGAAAATGAGATGAATATATGCAGAGAACAAGAGAATATCTGTTGTATAGCCTCTTTTACTGCAGTCTCTTTCTTAATCTCATACTATGTCAGTATTGAATGCTGAAAACAGTGCTGCTGGTCACCAGTATATGCAGTGCTTTGGATGCTTGTCCCTAGTATGGGATATGCTTTTATCCCCACTGAGACTTGCTAGCAAGTTCTCTTTGGTCAGCTGTGCTGAATGACTATCATCACTTGCTTTGCATGGCTTTGTTGATTCATTATAGATAGACAAGCAGCAAATCATTAACCAGCCAGGACTAACATAGAAATACATGCCTGATATTTGGCCATATTGTTTGTGATTATACACACAATGCTGTGAAGCCTGCTATTAACAGATTTGGTACTCAATTTCAAGTCTATAAGATTTTAAAAATGTTTTAAAAAGAGCTCTCCTTTCCTTACTAAAGTTGCATTTATTTGATCCAAAATGAAGTTGAAGTAAAACAGTAACATTTGAAATGTTAAAATTTAAAGTTTTCTACAGTAATATACTTTAAAATGTAAAATACATTAAAATTACTCCATCTTCAGTTCGGGGTCACATTGTCCTTCACTAATCGCATGGTGCTGAAGAGACATTCCTTACCCTGTGTCCCATTGTGCATAGGAAGTTTTCATTCTAAATAGTATGTGAAATTAGAATAAATGTGTCCTGAAGTATAGCATGTTGAAAAGAGTAAGCCACTGTCCCTGGATGGCTTACTGTTTCCGAAATGTGGATCTGTGCACACTCCTCCTTGTTTTGGGGAACAAGGTTAAAAAAACATGGTTGTGCACATGACATCGAGGGTTAAATAGAGATGTCCTGTTATTAATTGTCAATATATAACTTGATGAAAAATATTTAGTTTTTAATAAAACCAGATACAGTTTGACCAAAAACTAAATGCATCATTATGCAAAAAACATGAGCAAAGTTCTCAGCATGAAAGACACATGGCTGTCAGATCAACATTCTCTTCAGTATGTTTAAAAGAATTGTTTTGAGTAATGCAAATTTGCAAATAAAGCGTGGACTGTTTGTATAAGGTTGTTAACTGTGACGGGAAGATTGACAGGCCAGTTTACAGGTGACAGAATGCAAATGACTATGCGACACAGCACCATTTTTTACATGGTAGTAATGCCCCAAAGCTTCTCTTACGCACTCAAACATATCTACTTTTTATCAACAAAAAGAGTAGGCTACATACATAGTATAAGTAGGTAAATTGGAACGCCACATTATTATTAACATATTATTAATGTTAAAAAAACAGTTGTGCTGCTTAATATTTTTGTGAAAACCATGATAAGGAATTTATATCTAATAGACAGTTCAAAAGAACAGGATTTCTACAAATAGAAATCTTCAATGTAAAAGACTTGACTGTCACACTGGGATTGTGTATTTGGCCGTAGGTTAGTGTGGGTATGTGGATGGTGTTGAAGTTGTGTGAATGTGTAACAAACCACCAAACCTCTCCACTCCTGTTAATGAACCTGTCAGTCTGTGAGTATCTATTGCTGGTTTCCATGGTAATTGAAAGAGAGTCGGTCAATTAAAATGTACACCTCACCTCACTATAAATGTGCTGGGACTGTTGCTCAAGCAAGGTTGTGCGAGAATGATTTCTGTGTATGCGCTCTTTGTGCATGCTGACGAGCACTTCACAGCAACATTAGGGTCTATGGTGGTCTTGTCTGATCGTATTCAGAAAGACTGATGTTTTTGCATTTCTGTTTTATGCTGCTAGTGGTGCAGACATTCACTTCAGCTTTAAATGGATAGTTTACCCCCAAAAATGTATAATCTGTCATTTACTCATCCTCATGTAAGACTGTCATTTATCTTCAGAACACAAATTGCAGATATTTTTTAATAATCTTAGCATTTTTGTTTGTAAAATGTATGTAAGCAACATTTTCAAGTAAAAGCAGTCTATATCAATTGAGCAGTTAAATCCAAGGTTTCACAATCTAAACATTAATCATCACATCACACCCCTGTAATGGGTCTCATTCATAAAACATTCGTAAATATGCGAGTAAATATGAGAGTGATTTGCACGTAAGAGACCTTTCGAAAACACTTCTCCTGATTCACAAATACTTCGTAAACGTCCGATGTGATAGTGAAGTGTGTGTGTGTTGGTGAATTCCAACCAGTCGTAAATGGGATGCGCGTGCACGTTCATTCTCAATTACCATAAATCCCGCCCATTATATCCGACTAACATCTATATATAGGCATATAATAACATGAATGCGAATGAAAAGAAAGATTTCTCGGATGCAGAAATTGAAGTTTTATTATCAGAAGTTCATTCAAAACGGCAATTTTATTTTCAAGCGTACATAGTGGCCTATCAGGTCCTAAAAAAGGAAGCTTGGCAGCATATTACAGATGCAGTTAATGGAGTTTCATCTGTTAATCGAACAGTCCCAGAAGTGAGAAGAAAATGGTTCGACATTAAGCTTGACCGCAAAAAACGAATTAGTTCACTTCGGAAAAATCGTATTCAAACTGGAGAAGGACCACCATCGATCACCAGATCTGCTATTACTGACTCTCATAATAGAAGTAAAAAGAAAAACCGTATGTAATTACTATAAAATATAAATATTTTTTCAAAATGCTTGTACCGATTAAGGTGAATTAAATGCAACCTTATTAATGAGCAAAACGTTCGGATGTTAAGCGCACCATTTACGCGTGGCTGGGAGCAGGTGTACGATTTCTTGCGTACCAACTGACATTTGGAAAATACGAACATTTTAATGAATACGAAAATTTATGCCTGAACCATCTTTAGACACGATTTACACAAAAATTCGTTCTGTTCGTGTTTCATGAATGAGACCCAATAAACGGAAGCTTGATGCACAAGGACCAGTGATGTTTGTTCTTATGTCACACACACAAACTTTAGAATCTTTATGATTACCTAGACTGGGCAAATATGAAAAATATCTTAATTTGTCTTCTTGAATGGACATTTTTATGGGTTTATGATAACATCAGGAGGGAAAGAAATTGATCACAGAATTAACATTGTGGGGTGAACAATTCCTTTTAAGCTCAAACATGCTGTCTAGTTTTTGCAGTGTTTTTGACTGAAGTAGGCCTATGTTTGCTACAGATCTCTATGAATTCTATAAGAAATGTCATATTTCTGGGGGTTTTTTTCCCATTAGAATTTATTCATTTCTCACAAAGGAAATTCATTGCAGCAGCAATCAAATGCAATCAATCATTTGTGTTTACAGAGGACAGGGTCGAGAATCTGTTGTCTAAGGGAGCAAATATTAAGAATATTCTGATGGAGCCAATTATCAGTATTCATGAAACACATGGGGCACTGTGTGTGTGTGTAAGAAACTTGAGCCCTATCCCTCTCATGAAGACATTAAGGAAGCCTTTGATAGCCCGTATCATCTCCATCTGGTCTCTCCAAGTCCATGCATTAAAAGCACATTGATTTCTCATTTATGTGTGTGTGTACGGTGGGGGGTTACTGGCACCTTCTGCTAAACAGCTGTGGCTCAGTCTAAGTATTGTTTGAGTAACAAAGACGGATCACAAAAAGAAAGGAGAAATGGGAAAAAAGAACAAATAAAGTGGACATAGCTAATAGATATCAAATCAGGATCTCGTTGCAAATACACTCAAAAAAGTGGAGCCAAAAAAGATATAATTTCCCTTTAGTGAACTCTCTTTCTCTGTTTTGTGCCAAAAGATGCGTGTCACACACACACACACGCGCACACACACAAACGACTGCTGGAGATGCTGATCTGATATTAGAAACAGCGCTGTCTCAAGGAGTTCCATCAATTCATCCCTCTATCGCTTCCTTGCTCACTTCTCCCATCTCCATCCAGGATCCTCAGTCATTTACACACACATACTCATTTGTTTCAATAGTGAAGACATTACATAGACTTCCACTGATTCTAAATCAGATTAATGATATTTTCTTTGGCCCAAAACCTGCTCTTACTTCTAAACCTACCCATCACAGAAACATGTTCAACACTAGATTTAAATAAAAAACAAAACATGTTTTGCTCATTTATAAGCCTTTTTAACTAGTAAGGGCCAGTAATATGTCCTCATTAGCCAGTTGTTGTAATAGTTTACTATACATGTGAGGATATTTGACCCTCACGCTCTCTAGCAGTCGTCAGCCTCTATATACACACGCAATGCAAAAGTGGATGTCTGTTGATCGCAGCAGAAGCGCAACAAAATAATGCTTCGTGAAAAAAGTAAAGATAATGAACAAATGATAAGGAAGCACAAAAAAATTAACACACAACACAAGTAAATAGAAACAAGAGTTTGTTGTTAGTATCACCATAATCTAGTAGCGACATAAAAGTCGCTGCAACAAGCCTCTTTTTTACCTCATAAGAAAGGCAGGACTTAATTCTAAAGTAAAAACCCAATTTCACTTTAAGTCTTTTCACCAGTTGCTGGACATGAGGGACAAATGAGAGAGTGTCATCAATTAAAATACCCAGATACCTGTACTGAACAAACTCATTCTTTTTAACCTTGGGATGTAGTAATGGGCAGAAGATTATTATTATTATAGGAATTGATTTGGATTTGGAAAACAACATGGATTTTGTTTTATCCACATTTAAAACCAGTTTTAATTCAATTAGGTTATGCTGTAACAATATCAAATGCAAGCTGTAACTGAGAAAGAGCTAGATTGGGTGTGGATGCAGAACTATATACTACTGTGTCATCAGCATAATAATAAAACTTTACATTATGAACATTTTGATCAATATTATTTATATATAGAGTAATTAGGAATGGTCCTAGGACTGACCCCTGAGGCACACCTTTAGTGACATTAAGTGAACCAGAGATTAAGAGAGCCTTCTGCCTGTACACATTGAAGACAGATCACATGCACATCTGAAAATTATACCACACAAATAAACATAATATAATACTGATCTTTTTAAACATTTGAGCATTTGAAGTGAAATGTTGTATGGTGTGTAAATGTTGACAATGTTTTTCCGATTGGTAACTAACGTGAGTCTGCTGTGCCGTCTTATCAGCCAACTGAAGGCTGTTCAAGAGGAATTTCTGAGGTTGGAGTCAGCACAGTTTGGGTTGGTAACGGTTGCCAAGCAACACTGCTCCCGTCTGTACGAGTTGGCAGGCTGCACAGTTTCAGGTTGGCAACAACTGCTGCACAATCAAATAGTTTTTTTTTTCCTGCTTGCATCTCATTGGCCATCAAGTGCCAAACCCATAATATTTAATGAATTCTTCTTTGCTGGCATTTGGCCTCAAACTCCTGAAGGATGTTATCTGTAACAGGCCTAAACAAATTCTGTTTGTATTTCTTCTTTTTCGTTCTGCTTTGATATAGTTAGTCTTTTTTTATTCCTCTCACATTTCTCTTTTTCAAATGGGATGTGAATTATAGAGGAAGTTGACATGTCTTTTCTTCTGCATGCATGTCTGCTCCCATGGTAGCACTGTAGTAATGACAACTCAGTTCTGATTGGTTGAAATTGTTATTATTCTGGGTGTTTCTTTTTTGTTGTTGTTGAGAGATTGATATATCAGGATGAGGGTTAACAATTTATATCCCTTTTTGTGTGCTTTACCAGTCAAAATGGTCACAAATGAAACCAAAGCAAAGCAAGATGAACCTTTAATTGTCTCAGAACTGTGTTTTTGAAAAAAAAAAAATCATTTGATTATGATTCAATAATGACTCTTATTGAGAAAAAATGGTAGAATTTGAATTTATTTTTTACACTATACCAAGGGTTCTCAACTCCAGTCCTTCGCGACCCACTGCTCTGCATATTGTGTATTGCTGCGTCCCAATTCGCATACTATCCATCCTAAATAGTATTCGAAAAATAGAATTAGTACGTTAATTTTCAGCTGAGTGTATTATCTTAGCTCTCCCTTTTAAAGGAAAAAATTACATCCTGAGAAAAGTGGATTTCTGGGGGTGAAACCCCATAGAGAGCCCTAAGTCCCTCCCCTTCCGGTCTTTGACCACCATGGGACCTTATTTTCGGAAAAAATATTGTATGGTAGTCAATGGCGAGAGATAACAAATATTTTGATTTCGTTTAAATTGATCCCTGAATTACACATATGATGTTTGTCAATTTAAAAGATACATTTTAAAGTCAAGAAAGTCGCAGTTTGGTGTAAAACTGTTGAGATATAAGACTGTGAAAATACGTAATTACAAAGACTACAAACCCCAAAGGCGCACATTTTCTGTCAATGAATGAAGCTAACTTTACGGAGGCTATGTCATTGTTTCTATAGTCTTACGTTATAAGTCGGTAAACTGTTACCGTCATGAGTGTGTTGTTCCAGACTGCACACACACACACACACACACACACACACACACACACACACACACACACACACACACACACACACACACACACACACACACACACACACACACACACACACACACACAGCAGCTGATCTTGCTCGTCTGTTCCGCCTCCCGGGAGATGTAGTTCATTGAGGGTTTTTCACATAAAACTAAAAGTTACTCTTCTGTTTTATGACGAACTGCGACTTTCTTGGCTTTCATAATTATCTTTTAAATTGACAAACATCATATGTGTAATTCAGGACACAGTTCAGTCGGAATAAACAGATAAGTTATCTCTCGCCATTGACTACCATGCATTATTTTTCCGAGATAAGGTCCCATGAACCGGAAGCGGAGGGGCGGGACTTAAGCTCTCTATTGACTCCCATTCATTCTGCACTCGACCGCGAGCGCCCCCGCATGGACAGAGACGTGTTACTGCAGCCAGTCCAGAACCCGGAAGTAACCAGCTAGTGCCAGTTTGCACACTCTAACGGCTGATATTGCCCACAAACCATTGCGCGTGGACGAGGATTCGAGTTAAGAACTACAAACACGAGTAAAAAGTGTTAAAAAACTACAGACACGGAGGCGCGCGTTCCCGGCGCTGGTCCCGCGGCTCGTGTAGAGAGGTTTAGATAAACAGGTTTGAGTGATTAATTATCAGTATTGTAACCGTACGAAAATGAATTTATTCAATGTTGTCCACATTATATTGCATATGCAGCAGCATTGTGAACTTTTGTAAAGACACGTTTAGCCATTACTTTTTAAATA
>JAQIUQ010001461.1:0-47500 GCA_030378365.1 Hybognathus amarus
TGTACTTGGTTCATTTACATGTGCTATAATGGCATAGGAGCTGAGATATTGAGATATTTACAATGGCATAAATGCTACGTGAAATCTCAATATCTCAGCTCTGGAAGGTGTCTGAGGCCTCCATTTTTGCACTCAGATATAAGTCACATGGCCCTCTATCAGAATCCAGAGTTTCAAGAAATCAAAATTTTGACCCGAAAAAAACCGACAGTGGTACCCCTTACGCTTTTTTGGGGTCAAAATTTTGATTTTCTTGAAACTCTGGATTCTGATGAGGGCCATGGGACTAGATCTGAGTGCAAGATGAAGGCTCTAGACCCTTCCAGAGCTGAGATATTGAGATCTCGCAATAGCATTTATGCCATTGTAAATATCTCAATATCTCAGCTCTGGAAGGTGTGAGAGCCTCCATTTTTGCACTCAGATCTAAGTCCCATGGCCCTCTATCAGAATCCAGAGTTTCAAGAAAATCAAAATTTTGACCCGAAAAAAAAAACGACAGTGGTCCCCCTTACGTTTGTTTTTTTGGGTAGAATTTTCGAAGTTTCTTGAAGTCTGGATTCTGAGAGGGCCAGGGACTGTATCTGAGTGCAAAATGGAGGTCTAGACCCTTGCAGAGCTGAGATATTGAGATCTCACGTAGCATTTATGCCATTGTAAATATCTCAATATCTCAGCTCTGGAAGGGTCTGAGGCCTCCATTTTGCACTCAGATCTAAGTCCCATGGCCCTCTATCAGAATCCAGAGTTTCAAGAAAATCAAAATTTTGACCCGAAAAAAAAAAAAACGACAGTGGTACCCCTTACGTTTTTTTTTTCGAGGTCAGAAATTTTGATTTTCTTGAAACTCTGGATTCTGATAGAGGGCCATGGGACTTAGATCTGAGTGCAAAAATGGAGGCTCTAGACCCTTCCCAGAGCTGAGATATTTAGATATTTATAATGGCATACAGAGCTGAGATATTGAGATATTTACAATGGCATAAATGCTATGTGAGATCTCAATATCTCAGCTCTGGAAGGGTCTAGAGCCTCCATTTTTGCACTCAGATCTAAGTCCCATGGCCCTCTATCAGAATCCAGAGTTTCAAGAAAATCAAAATTTTGACCCGAAAAAAAAACGACAGTGGTACCCCTTACGTTTTTTTTTTCGAGGTCAAAATTTTGATTTTCTTGAAACTCTGGATTCTGATAGAGGGCCATGGGACTTAGATCTGAGTGCAAAAATGGAGGCTCTAGACCCTTCCAGAGCTAGAGATATTTAGATATTTATAATGGCATACAGAGCTGAGATATTGAGATATTTACAATGGCATAAATGCTACGTGAAATCTCAATATCTCAGCTCTGGAAGGTCTAGAGCCTCCATTTTTGCACTCAGATCTAAGTCACATGGCCCTCTATCAGAATCCAGAGTTTCAAGAAAATCAAAATTTTGACCCGAAAAAAAAAACGACAGTGGTACCCCTTGATTTTTTTTTCGGGTCAAAATTTTGATTTTCTTGAAACTCTGGATTCTGATAGAGGGCCATGGGACTTAAATCTGAGTGCAAAAATGGAGGCTCTAGACCCTTCCAGAGCTGAGATATTTAGATATTTATAATGGCATACAGAGCTGAGATATTGAGATATTTACAATGGCATAAATGCTACGTGAGATCTCAATATCTCAGCTCTGGAAGGTCTAGAGCCTCCATTTTTGCACTCAGATCTAAGTCCCATGGCCCTCTATCAGGAATCCAGAGTTTCAAGAAAATCAAAATTTTGACCCGAAAAAAAAACGACAGTGGTACCCCTTACGTTTTTTTTCGGGTCAAAATTTTCGATTTTCTTGAAACTCTGGATTCTGATAGAGGGCCATGGGACTTAGATCTGAGTGCAAAAATGGAGGCTCTAGACCCTTCCAGAGCTGAGATATTTAGATATTTATAATGGCATACAGAGCTGAGATATTGAGATATTTACAATGGCATAAATGCTACGTGAAATCTCAATATCTCAGCTCTGGAAGGTGTTGAGCCTCCATTTTTGCACTCAGATCTAAGTCACATGGCCCTCTATCAGAATCCAGAGTTTCAAGAAAATCAAAATTTTGACCCAAAAAAAAAACGACAGTGGTACCCCTTACGTTTTTTTTTCGGGGTCAAAATTTTGATTTTCTTGAAACTCTGGATTCTGATAGAGGGCCATGGGACTTAGATCTGAGTGCAAAAATGGAGGCTCTAGACCCTTCCAGAGCTGAGATATTGAGATCTCACGTAGCATTTATGCCATATGTAAATATCTCAATATCTCAGCTCTGGAAGGTCTAGAGCCTCCATTTTGCACTCAGATCTAAGTCACATGGCCCTCTATTCAGAATCCAGAGTTTCAAGAAAATAAAAATTTTGACCCGAAAAAAAAAAACGACAGTGGTACCCCTTACGTTTTTTTTTCGAGGTCAAAATTTTGATTTTCTTGAAACTCTGGATTCTGATAGAGGGCCATGGGACTTTAGATCTGAGTGCAAAAATGGAGGCTCTAGACCCTTCCAGAGCTGAGATATTTAGATATTTATAATGGCATACAGAGCTGAGATATTGAGATATTTACAATGGCATAAATGCTACGTGAAATCTCAATATCTCAGCTCTGAAGGTCTAGAGCCTCCATTTTTGCACTCAGATCTAAGTCACATGGCCCTCTATCAGAATCCAGAGTTTCAAGAAAATCAAAATTTTGACCCGAAAAAAAACGACAGTGGTACCCCTTACGTTTTTTTTTCGGGTCAGAAATTTTGATTTTCTTGAAACTCTGGATTCTGATAGAGGGCCATGGGACTTAGATCTGAGTGCAAAAATGGAGGCTCTAGACCCTTCCAGAGCTGAGATATTTAGATATTTATAATGGCATACAGAGCTGAGATATTGAGATATTTACGATGGCATAAATGCTACGTGAGATCTCAATATCTCAGCTCTGGAAGGGTACTGAGCCTCCATTTTTGCACTCAGATCTAAGTCCCATGGCCCTCTATCAGAATCCAGAGTTTCAAGAAAATCAAAATTTTGACCCGAAAAAAAAACGACAGTGGTACCCCTTACGTTTTTTTTTCGGGTCAAAATTTTGATTTTCTTGAAACTCTGGATTCTGATAAAGGGCCATGGGACTTAGATCTGAGTGCAAAAATGGAGGCTCTAGACCCTTCCAGAGCTGAGATATTTAGATATTTATAATGGCATACAGAGCTGAGATATTGAGATATTTACAATGGCATAAATGCTACGATGAAATCTCAATATCTCAGCTCTGGAAGGGTCTAGAGCCTCCATTTTTGCACTCAGATCTAAGTCACATGGCCCTCTATCAGAATCCAGAGTTTCAAGAAAATCAAAATTTTGACCCGAAAAAAAAACGACAGTGGTACCCCTTACGTTTTTTTTTCGGGTCAGAAATTTTGATTTTCTTGAAACTCTGGATTCTGATAGAGGGCCATGGGACTTAGATCTGAGTGCAAAAATGGAGGCTCTAGACCCTTCCAGAGCTGAGATATTGAGATCTCACAGTAGCATTTATGCCATTGTAAATATCTCAATATCTCAGCTCTGGAAGGTCTAGAGCCTCCATTTTTGCACTCAGATCTAAGTCCCATGGCCCTCTATCAGAATCCAGAGTTTCAAGAAAATCAAAATTTTGACCCGAAAAAAAAAAACGACAGTGGTACCCCTTCGTTTTTTTTTTCGGGATCAAAATTTTGATTTTCTTGAAACTCTGGATTCTGATAGAGGGCCATGGGACTTAGATCTGAGTGCAAAAATGGAGGCTCTAGACCCTTCCAGAGCTGAGATATTTAGATATTTATAATGGCATACAGAGCTGAGATATTGAGATATTTACAATGGCATAAATGCTACGTGAGATCTCAATATCTCAGCTCTGGAAGGGTCTAGAGCCTCCATTTTTTGCACTCAGATCTAAGTCCCATGGCCCTCTATCAGAATCCAGAGTTTCAAGAAAATCAAAATTTTGACCCGAAAAAAAAACGACAGTGGTACCCCTTACGTTTTTTTTTTCGGGTCAAAATTTTGATTTTCTTGAAACTCTGGATTCTGATAAAGGGCCATGGGACTTAGATCTGAGTGCAAAAATGGAGGCTCTAGACCCTTCCAGAGCTGAGATATTTAGATATTTATAATGGCATACAGAGCTGAGATATTGAGATATTTACAATGGCATAAATGCTACGTGAAATCTCAATATCTCAGCTCTGGAAAGGGTCTAGAGCCTCCATTTTTGCACTCAGATCTAAGTCACATGGCCCTCTATCAGAATCCAGAGTTTCAAGAAAATCAAAATTTTGACCCGAAAAAAAAAACGACAGTGGTACCCCTTACGTTTTTTTTTCGGGTCAAAATTTTGATTTTCTTGAAACTTCTGGATTCTGATAGAGAGGCCATGGGACTTAGATCTGAGTGCAAAAATGGAGGCTCTAGACCCTTCCAGAGCTGAGATATTGAGATCTCACGTAGCATTTTTATGCCATTGTAAATATCTCAATATCTCAGCTCTGGAAGGGTCTAGAGCCTCCATTTTTGCACTCAGATCTAAGTCCCATGGCCCTCATCAGAATCCAGAGTTTCGAGAAAATCAAAATTTTGACCCGAAAAAAAAACGACAGTGGTACTCCTTACGTTTTTTTTCGGGGTCAAAATTTTGATTTTCTTGAAACTCTGGATTCTGATAGAGGGCCATGGGACTTAATCTGAGTGCAAAAATGGAGGCTCTAGACCCTTCCAGAGCTGAGATATTGAGATCTCACGTAGCATTTATGCCATTGTAAATATCTCAATATCTCAGCTCTGGAAGGTCTCGAGCCTCATTTTGCACTCAGATCTAAGTCCCATGGCCCTCTTATGGAATCCAGAGTTTCAAGAAAATCTAAATTTTGACCCGAAAAAAAACGACAGTGGTACCCCTTCGTTTTTTTTTCGGGTCAAAATTTTGATTTTCTTGAAACTCTGGATTCTGATAGAGGGCCATGGGACTTAGATCTGAGTGCAAAAATGGAGGCTCTAGACCCTTCCAGAGCTGAGATATTGAGATCTCACGTAGCATTTATGCCATTGTAAATATCTCAATATCTCAGCTCTGGAAGGGTCTAGAGCCTCCATTTTTGCACTCAGATCTAAGTCCCATGGCCCTCTATCAGAATCCAGAGTTTCAAGAAAATCAAAATTTTGACCCGAAAAAAAAAACGACAGTGGTACCCCTTACGTTTTTTTTCGGGTCAAAATTTTGATTTTCTTGAAACTCTGGATTCTGATAGAGGGCCATGGGACTTAGATCTGAGTGCAAAAATGGAGGCTCTAGACCCTTCCAGAGCTGAGATATTTAGATATTTATAATGGCATACAGAGCTGAGATATTGAGATATTTACAATGGCATAAATGCTATGTGAAATCTCAATATCTCAGCTCTGGAAGGGTCTTAGAGCCTCCATTTTTGCACTCAGATCTAAGTCCCATGGCCCTCTATCAGAATCCAGAGTTTCAAGAAAATCAAAATTTTGACCCGAAAAAAAACGACAGTGGTACCCCTTACGTTTTTTTTTCGGGTCAAAATTTGATTTTCTTGAAACTCTGGATTCTGATAAAGGGCCATGGGACTTAGATCTGAGTGCAAAAATGGAGGCTCTAGACCCTTCCAGAGCTGAGATATTTAGATATTTATAATGGCATACAGAGCTGAGATATTGAGATATTTACAATGGCATAAATGCTACGTGAAATCTCAATATCTCAGCTCTGGAAGGGTCTAGAGCCTCCATTTTTGCACTCAGATCTAAGTCACATGGCCCTCTATCAGAATCCAGAGTTTCAAGAAAATCAAAATTTTGACCCAAAAAAAAAAACGACAGTGGTACCCCTTACGTTTTTTTTTCGGGTAGAAATTTAGATTTTCTTGAAACTCTGGATTCTGATAGAGGGCCATGGGACTTAGATCTGAGTGCAAAAATGGAGGCTCTAGACCCTTCCAGAGCTGAGATATTTAGATATTTATAATGGCATACAGAGCTGAGATATTGAGATATTTACAATGGCATAAATGCTACGTGAGATCTCAATATCTCAGCTCTGAAGGGTCTAGAGCCTCCATTTTTGCACTCAGATCTAAGTCCCATGGCCCTCTATCAGAATCCAGAGTTTCAAGAAAAATCTAAATTTTGACCCGAAAAAAACGACAGTGGTACCCCTTACGTTTTTTTTCGGGGTCAGAAATTTTGATTTTCTTGAAACTCTGGATTCTGATAGAGGGCCATGGGACTTAGATCTGAGTGCAAAAATGGAGGCTCTAGACCCTTCCAGAGCTGAGATATTTAGATATTTATAATGGCATACAGAGCTGAGATATTGAGATATTTACAATGGCATAAATGCTACGTGAAATCTCAATATCTCAGCTCTGGAAGGGTCTAGAGCCTCCATTTTTGCACTCAGATCTAAGTCACATGGCCCTCTATCAGAATCCAGAGTTTCAAGAAAATCAAAATTTTGACCCGAAAAAAAAAGCGACAGTGGTACCCCTTACGTTTTTTTTTCGGGTCAAAATTTTGATTTTCTTGAAACTCTGGATTCTGATAGAGGGCCATGGGACTTAGATCTGAGTGCAAAAATGGAGGCTCTAGACCCTTCCAGAGCTGAGATATTGAGATCTCACGATGGCATTTATGCCATTGTAAATATCTCAATATCTCAGCTCTGGAAGGTCTAGAGCCTCCATTTTTGCACTCAGATCTAAGTCCCATGGCCCTCTATCAGAATCCAGAGTTTCAAGAAAATCAAAATTTTGACCCGAAAAAAAAAACGACAGTGGTACCCCTTACGTTTTTTTTTGGGTCGAAAATTTTGATTTTCTTGAAACTCTGGATTCTGATAGAGGGCCATGGGACTTAGATCTGAGTGCAAAATGGAGGCTCTAGACCCTTCCAGAGCTGAGATATTTAGATATTTATAATGGCATACAGAGCTGAGATATTGAGATATTTACAATGGCATAAATGCTACGTGAGATCTCAATATCTCAGCTCTGGAAGGTCTAGAGCCTCCATTTTTGCACTCAGATCTAAGTCCCATGGCCCTCTATCAGAATCCAGAGTTTCAAGAAAATCTAAATTTTGACCCGAAAAAAAAAACAACAGTGGTACCCCTTACGTTTTTTTTTTCGGGTCAAAATTTTAGATTTTCTTGAAACTCTGGATTCTGATAGAGGGCCATGGGACTTAGATCTGAGTGCAAAAATGGAGGCTCTAGACCCTTCCAGAGCTGAGATATTTAGATATTTATAATGGCATACAGAGCTGAGATATTGAGATATTTACAATGGCATAAATGCTACGTGAAATCTCAATATCTCAGCTCTGGAAGGGTCTAGAGCCTCCATTTTTGCACTCAGATCTAAGTCCCATGGCCCTCTATCAGAATCCAGAGTTTCAAGAAAATCAAAATTTTGACCCGAAAAAAAAACGTAAGGGGTACCACTGTCGTTTTTTTTTTTAGGGTGAAAATTTTTATTTTCTTGAAACTCTGGATTCTGATAGAGGGCCATGTGACTTAGATCTGAGTGCAAAAATGAAGGCTCTAGACCCTTCGCAGAGCTGAGATATTGAAGATTTCATCGTAGCATTTATGCCATTGTAAATATCTCAATATCTCAGCTCTGTATGCCATTATAAATATCTAAATATCTCAGCTCTGTAAAGGTCTAGAGCCTCCATTTTTGCACTCAGATCTAAGTCCCATGGCCCTCTATCAGAATCCAGAGTTTCAAGAAAATCAAAATTTTGACCCGAAAAAAAAAACGACAGTGGTACCCCTTACGTTTTTTTTTTCGGGTCAAAATTTTGATTTTCTTGAAACTCTGGATTCTGATAGAGGGCCATGGGACTTAGATCTGAGTGCAAAATGAAGGCTCTAGACCCTTCCAGAGCTGATATATTTAGATATTTATAATGGCATACAGAGCTGAGATATTGAGATATTTACAATGGCATAAATGCTACGTGAAATCTCAATATCTAGCTCTGGAAGGGTCTAGAGCCTCCATTTTTGCACTCAGATCTAAGTCACATGGCCCTCTATCAGAATCCAGAGTTTCAAGAAAATCAAAATTTTGACCCGAAAAAAAAAACGTAAGGGGTACCATTGTCGTTTTTTTTTCGGGTCAAAATTTTGATTTTCTTGAAACTCTGGATTCTGATAGAGGGCCATGGGACTTAGATCTGAGTGCAAAAATGGAGGCTCTAGACCCTTCCAGAGCTGAGATATTTAGATATTTATAATGGCATACAGAGCTGAGATATTGAGATATTTACAATGGCATAAATGCTACGATGCGATCTCAATATCTCAGCTCTGGAAGGGTCTAGAGCCTCCATTTTTGCACTCAGATCTAAGTCACATGGCCCTCTATCAGAATCCAGAGTTTCAAGAAAATCAAAATTTTGACCCGAAAAAAAAAACGACAGTGGTACCCCTTACGATTTTTTTTTTTGAGGTCAAAATTTTGATTTTCTTGAAACTCTGGACTCTGATAGAGGGCCATGGGACTTAGATCTGAGTGCAAAAATGGAGGCTCTAGACCCTTGCAGAGCTGAGATAGTTAGATATTTATAATGGCATACAGAGCTGAGATATTGAGATATTTACAATGGCATAAATGCTACGTGAAATCTCAATATCTCAGCTCTGGAAGGGACTAGAGCCTCCATTTTTGCACTCAGATCTAAGTCACATGGCCCTCTATCAGAATCCAGAGTTTCAAGAAAATCAAAATTTTGATCCGAAAAAAAACGACAGTGGTACCCCTTACGTTTTTTTTTTTCGGGTCAAAATTTTGATTTTCTTGAAACTCTGGATTCTGATAGAGGGCCATGTGACTTAGATCTGAGTGCAAAATGGAGGCTCTCAGACCTTCAGAGCTGAGATATTGAGATTTCACGTAGCATTTATGCCATTGTAAATGTCTCAATATCTCAGCTCTGTATGCCATTATAAATATCTAAATATCTCAGCTCTGGAAGGGTCTAGAGCCTCCATTTTTGCACTCAGATCTAAGTCCCATGGCCCTCTATCAGAATCCAGAGTTTCAAGAAAATCAAAATTTTGACCCGAAAAAAAAAACGACAGTGGTACCCCTTACGTTTTTTTTTTTTTTGAGGTCAAAATTTTGATTTTCTTGAAACTCTGGATTCTGATAGAGGGCCATGGGACTTAGATCTGAGTGCAAAAATGGAGGCTCTAGACCCTTCCAGAGCTGAGATATTTAGATATTTATAATGGCATACAGAGCTGAGATATTGAGATATTTACAATGGCATAAATGCTACGTGAAATCTCAATATCTCAGCTCTGGAAGGGTCTGAGAGCCTCCATTTTTGCACTCAGATCTAAGTCACATGGCCCTCTATCAGAATCCAGAGTTTCAAGAAAATCAAAATTTTGACCCGAAAAAAAAACGACAGTGGTACCCCTTACGTTTTTTTTTTCGGGTCAAAATTTTGATTTTCTTGAAACTCTGGATTCTGATAGAGGGCCATGGGACTTAGATCTGAGTGCAAAAATGAGGCTCTAGACCCTTCCAGAGCTGAGATATTTAGATATTTATAATGGCATACAGAGCTGAGATATTGAGATATTTACAATGGCATAAATGCTACGTGAAATCTCAATATCTCAGCTCTGGAAGGTCTAGAGCCTCCATTTTTGCACTCAGATCTAAGTCACATGGCCCTCTATCAGAATCCAGAGTTTCAAGAAAATCTAAATTTTGACCCGAAAAAAAAAACGACAATGGTACCCCTTACGTTTTTTTTTCGGGTCAAAATTTTGATTTTCTTGAAACTCTGGATTCTGATAGAGGGCCATGGGACTTAGATCTGAGTGCAAAAATGGAGGCTCTAGACCCTTCCAGAGCTGAGATATTGAGATTTCACGTAGCATTTATGCCATTGTAAATATTTCAATATCTCAGCTCTGTATGCCATTATAAATATCTAAATATCTCAGCTCTGGAAGGGTCTAGAGCCTCCATTTTTGCACTCAGATCTAAGTCCCATGGCCCTCTATCAGAATCCAGAGTTTCAAGAAAATCAAAATTTTGACCCAAAAAAAACGACAGTGGTACCCCTTACGTTTTTTTTTTTCCGGGTCAAAATTTGTGGGGGTTTTTCGGGTCAGAAATAATGAAGGTGTTTTTTTCTGATTCAGATAATGAATAATATTGAACAACCGTCTAGTATTATCAGATGAATGACGGCCTTTAATGAATCCGGTTTGGTCTAACTTTATTAACTTAGGGAGAATTGCTTCTAATCTCTTTGCTAACATTTTCGTGATAATTTTATAATCACAATTAAGCAAACTTATAGGCCTATATGAGGCACAACTCTGAGGGTCTTTACCTTCTTATAAAATAACAGAAATTCTAGCCATTTTCATAGACGCAGGAAGAGTATTAGGACTAGTGAAGTCATTAACCATTAACATAAAAACCAATTTAAGTTGTGGCCAGAAAGTTTTATAAAATTCTCCAGAAAACCCGTCTTGGCCTGGTGATTTATTTGCTGACAATGAATTAATTGTAGAGAGCACCTCTTCCTTAGTGAAATTTTTATTGAAGATTAGTTGATCTGAAACTGTAACCTGAGGTAAATCCAAACAATCTAAAAAAGCTGTTGCCTCAGGGATTGAAACATTTTCTGATTTATATAAATTATTATAAAAATCAAAAAAAGTTTTATTAATTTCTAATGAATCATATGTTACATCATTTTCAGTTTTAATGGCCATTATAGTTCTCTTAGCTTGTTCCTTTTTTAAATAATGTGCCAATAGTTTACCTGGTCTGTTCCCAAATTCATGCATTTTTTGTTTCAAGTACATACTTTTTTGCTTAATATAATTTGAATGGTCTAAATTAAAATTTGCTCTAGCTTTAACTAATTTATTCCAATTGTCTTCCGATTGATCTGGCTTATGTAGCGCTTCTCTACACAATAGTTCTTCCTTTAGACCCTTAGTAATTGATTTTCTTTATTTATTTTTATAAGAGGAGTATGATATAATATGCCCTCTCAAAGAAGCTTTTTCTGCATTCCAAAGTATAGATGGGGCTATCTCAGATGATAAATTAAAAGTATTAAATTCTTCAATCCACTCTCTCATTTTCTTACAAAAAATTTCATCTTCTAATAGCAAGTTATTAAATCTCCACACTTTAGATTTGTGAACTTCATTTAAGGTCATTTCCAAGGAGACCATTGCATGATCTGATATAGAGATTTCATGTATTTCACAAGATGAAACAAGCTTCATATAGTTTTTAGGAAGAAAAAATAATCTAGACTGAGAATAAGACTTATGCCTATTAGAAAAATAAGTATAGTCCTTTTTTATAGGATTAATTTCTCTCCATACATCTATTAACCCTGTTTCTAATCCCGAAGCATGCAGCATTTTTGCAGATTTAGGGTTAGAACCTGCAGAGTGTGAAGATCTGTCTAATTTTGAAAGAGTTAAATTGTAGTCTCCTCCCATCAAGCCAAATGTTGTACATTGTATAATTCAGAAGAGAAACTATATCAGAAATAAATCTAGGTGTATCTGGAGCATATATATTAAGTATAGTAATCTGTTTGCCCCAAATTTTCCCGTTCACCAAAATATATCTTCCCTCTGTGTCTGAAATCTGATCAATTAATTCAAAAGGTATGCATTTATGAACTAAAACTGCAACTCCTCTGCTGTTTGATTTAAAAGATGAGAAAAAAATCTGTCCAACCCAGTCTTTCTTCAGCTTAAGATGTTCTTCAGGCAAAAGGTGAGTTTCTTGTAGTAAAGCTATTCCCACTTTCTCTCTTTTGAGAGCTGTAAGTATTCTTTTCCTTTTAATAAGATGTCCTATACCCTTTACATTCCATGTAATTAATTTTAATGATTTATCCATAATAATCTTTTTAAAGAAAAAATACAGAAAATACTCTTACAACCCTTCCAGCTTACATAACAGGTAGAATCTTTAAAAATAAAAAAGACAACAAGGAATTAGAAAGAAAAAACTACATTTAACAAAGGCAAAACCCACCCACTCACATACATAAAAACTAACAGAAAGCGTTCCATCTGCACCATCCAATTAATTGGTATTCTTAAGTAACTAAATATAGGCTAACTGAATCAATGTCCAAGCCATTATAGTTTCTAATCATACCTCCAGTACGCAGTTCAATGATCAACGTGGATTCTCGTAAGCAGTTTTATATAATCCTTTTCCTTCCAGATATTTTATTGCTGCAGCTGGAGTTGGGAAGATTGTTGTAGACCCGTCACCATTGAAAACTTTTAGTTTATCAGGAGCCAGAATGTGCGTTTTGATGCCCTGGGCCTTTAGCTGTACTCTGATGGGCTTGTACAGAGATCTTTGTTGTCTCACCTTGAAGGAAAAGTCATGATCAAAATAAATACGTGTGTCTTTTAGCGTTAGGCTACTTCCTTCCTAGTCCAGGCCGCTTGCAAGACGCGTCTTTTAGTGCTATTATTGAGGAAAGCCACAATAATCGGCCGAGCCTGAGTCTTTACGTTCTTGATAAGTGCGATGAGCACGAATAATGTTCAATTCTCCCGGTACTCAGAGTTCTTTTCCGATCAGCTGATCAAGAAATAATATAACCTAATGTCGGTCCCTTCACTCTTTTCCGCTACGTTATAAATGCACAAATTATTCTGTCTCGACTTGTTCTCCAGGTAATCCATCTGTTCAACAAGTTTATCAATCCGAGATTTCACCCATTTTCGCAGTTTTCTGATTATCAGCCTCGGCATCATCCAAATCGCTCACCCGAGCTTCCAGCTGATCAACGCGCGTTGTTGTCGCGTGAAGCTTTTGGTTCAAATCAGCTGTTTGTTGCATAATCGTTTTTATATCACGCTCAGGTTCTTGACGAAAATCTTTCAATTCATCTTTTAATACTTTGAACTCACTGCTTAAAGAGTTTTAACTCAGCAAATAGTTTGTGCATTTCACTTGAATCGGCCGTTTGCGCCTCCAGGAGTTTGTCTGTTTGCAGTTTTCTTGATAAATCTAAGCATTTTGGTGTTTCGTAATGCTTAAACTTAGTTTTTAATGGTAAGAGACAGGAATTAAAAATGAGAGACCAAACAAAAGCAGATTTCTAACCGTTATTTTTAATATCAAGTATTATATTAATATCAAGCTTTCATAAAGGCACTGCATATCAAGCTTCAACTCAGACAGTGCGCTGCACATTTAATAAATACTTGTATGTATGTTATGTGCAATGCCGTGTTGCAGGTCATCCGGCTGAAATATGCAGTGCCTTTATGAAAGTGTATAAATATACACTTTGGTTGCATGTTGGAGGTTGGAAATCCTCAGATCTCAGGCTTCTTCGCCCAGGCCTTTACCAGTGGCCCATTTTCATAGTTTGTATAATGAGACAAGCCACCGTGTAGAGTTGGTTGACGCTTCCAAAAACCCATAGGGGAAATCACAGAATCAAAAAACTTGTGCTCTTTGACCCGGCGAATGAAGCGCTCCACATGCACCCTTAGACGAGCTATGGCCTGGGTCTCCCTAACCTCAGATGCAGACATTTGAGGCCTGCCAGAGAGGAAGGCTGGCCTGTTAACCTTGCAGGGCACAACGTCATTGATGAGGAAACCTCTGTCTACCATGACAGCCATCCCAGGTTATATGAATCTGAATCCGTTTGTCGCATAGACTGTAAAAAAAACATGGACGTAGTATCCGTGACGTCACCCGTAGGTTTCTGAAGAGCGTTTTTGAAGCCTAAACTGGGCAGGGCCGTCCGTCGCCTCTCGTCACTACCGGATCAATTAAAATGGGCAAAGAGGCGGGACGTGGGTGGAGCTGAGGTGCTAATGCTATGCTACTGCCCCCGTGCTGAATTGACATGACAGCTGATTGAAAAAGTAAAGCCAATGGTTAAAGTTCATGTTTTTGCCCTTCGAAATATTATAATAGTTAAGACGTAACTAAAAAGTGAGACTATTTACTTTGCTTTTTGATCAACTTTATTAATCTCACAAGGGGCAATTAGTAAAGAGCATGCATACAAGTACATAACACAGATCACACACATTTCTCACATCATACAAGCTGTCAACTATGTGTATTGTGATGCATTATTTTTCTGCTAGTTAAAAATGTATTAGTTACTTACAATATTGCTCTAAGCTTGTGCATGTGACAGTGATTCAAGCACATGTCAGTCGGCATCTCACATCAAGTTCGTAAAGAGCTTTAATTCGGTCCATTTTACAATCTGATTTTGGCCGCCTCTCAGATGGGTCAAACCAAAGATACTACCTCAGAAGTTAAAGTAAATGCACTAGAAATCCACACTCATTCAAGGGTGTGCATCTATTGCATGGACGGAGAGAAAGCACTAAATCATCAGACATCCATTATGCGAGGGAAACGGCTGGAAACACAGCGCTGGTCGTTCTCTCCATACTCAACACGACGGAATCCAACAGTGTGCATGGGCGAAGGTATAATACATGTATTAAATTGTATGAAATAATCCCAGAAAAAGCACAGGTTGACGCTAACAGACAGCAGACAAACGTTTAGCAGTGAAAGCAGCGGCACCTGTCACTCAAGTGGCCACGCCCTTAATTATGCAGAACTTTAAGGCTTAAATATAATTTAAACAGATGAGTTGTAAAAAAAAAATCACCCCCTCACAGTCGTCATGAAGGGGAAAATTAGCGACATAGAACAAAACAACTATTTGCCACCAGGCTGTAAACATGTTTTTTTCTGCTGTGAAATTAGACATTTTAACATGGGGGAGAAACATTTGACTCGCTTTTGCAGTCAGTCTCATGCGGACCCTCAATGAATTGCAGTTTAATTCACTTCTGTGTTGGCTTCAAGAGAGTGACAGGGAGGTTGCCCCTTGATGAATACCATACCGGTCAGCAAGATCCAGTTGCTTAGACCCGAGGGCAAGGTAATTCAATACTAGAAAAAAACTTGTCAATGGGCAGCAGGGAATGGGTTGTAGCATTTGACTCTGTGAGAGCTCCTCTTTGTGTTTGTCGAACATTGACCATGGATGGTAATGAGTTTGCAATCTAGCCCCAGAAACGCATCAGTAGATCATATGATGCAAATCTAAAGAAATGGAATACAGATACACTATTAATAACGGTTCATAATTAACTACACAAAATGTACACACATAACTTTGATTAAATGTATTTGTGCAAAATTGAAAACACTAAGGCACATTGTTTATCAGGCATTTTGGGAGACAGAACAATGAATAGGGAAATAAGTTACATATCAATATTCCTAATAATTATTTAATATTATATGAAAATGTTGCCAATCAATACTACCTACTTTTGGGAATGGAAAATGTTGCAATGGAAAATCATATATCAATCAGATTTCATAGTGTCTTTCATTACATAGTTGAGAATTGTCTTTTAAAGGGGTGGTTGACTGCTTTTTTTCTTCACATGATTGTGTTTATGGGGTGCAATATAACATGTATTTCTGGTTTTCTTTTTTTTAAGTCTTATTTTTCATAAACTTCACCTTTATTGTCAGCCGCGCTCTCCTCTGTCCCCTGAACGAGGCGGTTCCCTTCCTGATTCTCATGAAACCGGTCACTCGGTGTGCTCAGACTGGTTAGTTTGGCCCGATGTATTGTGATTGGCTAAACTGTCAGCTCACGTTGTCCGGAAGGTTAGCGCCCATGACCTTTACGGGAAACGCAGAGCTCTGGTTCCAGATGTAAATATGTGTCGAACTGCAGTATCAGTTTCAGGTAGAATCAGACCGAGAAAGTCGCAATGAAGAGAGTCGAACAGAACCTCACCACACACGGCTCTTATCTAAACGTTTCGGTCCCACTTTATATTAAGTGGCTATAAGTACTATGTACTTACATAGAAATTACTACTTTGATACATTGGAATTATTGTGTACATACATGTTTTACATTGTACTTATATTTTGAAAATGCCTGCATGTAATTACAACTGTAATTAATTGATGTAATTACATTTGTAATTACACAGTTGACCCTTCCTTCACTCCTTAACCTACCCATATCACCACACCTGTCCCTAACCTTACCCATATCACACCTCAATAGCAGCAAAAGTGTTTTACAATACAACCTGAACACAATAAGTACATTGTACTTATTTTCCTATGTAAGTACGTAGTACTTAAAGCCACTTAATATAAAGTGGGACCAACGTTTCTGAATGATAATTTGCTACATTTATTAACTTTATGCACGTTTGTTTTACACAATAGCATCTGACTGGCAACAATAGCAACTGACTGGCTACTAATGTTAAAACACAAACAGCGTTGGCAAGTTTACGTTCTTAATAGAATAGAAAATAACGTCATAAAACATATTTACATGAAAAATACGTTTACAACATTAGTACTTATACAAAATTCAGGTCCATAATGTTTGTACACGTTTGTCGTTGACACAAAATAGCATAACCGGTAGCCTGTAAAGCCAGCGCTGGCATTTGAAAATAATAAAACACAAGGCTACGTCTGGAATTATACATGCAAATACATTTAAAATGATTAAGTCTTAGCCTACTTACAGGTTGTGTGCCAACAACTGCTGCCTCTGGTTTTAAAGTTGGATCTGCTTCATGTTTAGCAGTGTTGGGGAAGCTAATCTGAAACTGTAGTTTGACAAGCTACAAGCTACTCGTAGTTTAACTACAGTCAAGCTACTTGTTTTAGAAAAGTAGTTAGCTACACTACAAGTTACAATCAAAAAGTAGCTAGCTACATTGAAACTACTTTTTGCTTTTTGAACAACGCATATTATAAATAACTGAATAAATGTTTGAGGAATGTTTTAAGTAAAATATTTAAAACACACATAACAAGTGTTTAAAACAAGGCAATGCAATTACGATTTCAAAGAGTATTGTTTTATTACACACAACACTAAAATATCTCTGACTGTTTGTCAAAAGTAGGGCTGGGTATTGAGACAAATTTCACAATTCGATTCGAATTTCGATTAGGGATGGGCATTTTTTAAAATATTGCATTCGAATATTCGGGCTCATAAAAATCTAATATTCGAATATTCGTTTATTTAAATTATGTTTAACAAAAAAAGACGTTATTTTTAAGGGGTTTTTTTTAAGTTTTTGTCACAATTTCTGGACAAGCTTACAATTAGGCAATACACAACAAGCTTACAATAGTAATTAAAGTTTTCTTTTAGTTGAAAACATTAAACAGTAGGCCTATGTGTAAACAAAATATATATATAAAAAAACATTATTAAAAGCATGCTCAAGCAGCGCGAGTGAAAAAAACCCCTAATAAAGCAGATTGCGTCAGATATCGATACAGAACATACACACATACACACGAGTCAGCAAATGATTGAATATCGTGTTTATATTGTTTCACGTTTATGTTGAGAAAACAATAATATCTAACGTTACATGCAGGGCGCCGCCAGCACTTTATACTCAGGTAAGTGAGAAAAGACGCCGCGCTGACATACGTTTCAGAGACACAAAGAGAACGGTGTTTCTAACAGCACTTTTCTTTTCTGTTCATAAACCAGGTCTCCCTTAACGAAACAAAGGAAGTATGTCTCAAAATCATTTTGCTATTAGATAAGTTAACATCTTTGATCACGCGGGTCCAGCTGCGCTTACCTGCAGTTGTGATGCAGTGATGGACAGCTGTCTTTCCTGACTCGACTGTTTGGATTTCATGTAATTTCTCATGGTGATGATATCATAACTCAGGTTAATTAATTAATTTGATCAAAAGTAATTCCGTTTAGTAAGATCCTTTTCAAGTAACGTTAATTCCAAACTTCGCAAGGCAGACGACAACATTATGTGATCAAATACAGACAACTTGTTAACACACTCCACAGCGCTATCCAGTGCATTTAATTGTAACTGCGAGTCAGTGCAGTTAGGATTTATCATGGACTCACTGCATTTACGGCCAGGCAAAGCAACGTATTCAAAATTCGAAATAGTATTTTATTTTTCGAATAATAATCACATATGTGAATATTTAAAAATTCTGAAACATTCGTGCACATCCCTAATTTTGAATTCACAGGCTTGCAATTCGATTCGAATTCAATATTCATTATTTGGATATCAGTTACAATAAATGGGATTTTCTCTAGAGGAATCAGATCTCTTAACTAATACTGCTGTAAACTATGGGAGTCTAGTTGTAGCCTACAAGGCTTCATTAGCCTAATATGAAGGTAATAATTAACTGCTTTGTAGCTATGCAAACACTTAAATTACACTTTTATTTATTTTTATAATAAGAAGATTATATGAAATATAAACATTTAAATGGTGGCTATCATAAAAACTTGCCAGATTTATTCAAATATGCATTAAATATTGAAGAACATTAAGATTATAATGCATATGTAATATGGTGTATATATTTAGCAAAATGCTCCTCACTAGAGTTATTTTTTTCTAGCTGACTAACGAGTTGATGTGGGTTTTCTGAGGTAATATGACGTATGACGATACATGACATTGATTACAAGCTGTTTAACTGACGTCTTTCCACGGTTGAAACGCTGATTGAGCGAATCAATGTGACATGATACGGATTTCGATAAGTTATACTCGATCTTTTAACACACTTTCAGATGCTCATTCATGTTTATTTCGCGCTGTGACTGGTATTATTAACCCGGAAGAGAGATCAGCGCTGCTGCTTCTCTTGAGCTGCGCCAGAGCGATCTCACGCCATAGCACCAAAACTTTATTTATGTTTTTGAATTTCTAAAGAAAATGGACGTAATTTGAAAATTGAGACTTTGTTTCATATCAATAGTAACAAAGGACAAAGATTATTGTGATTTTTTGGATGCACGCAGCCGCAATACAATGTTCCATTCATTCAAATGAAATCGATTCTATTGAATTTAAAATCGATATCTGGTTCGTAAAAATGAGAATCGATTAATAACGAGAAATCGATATTTATTACCCAGCCCTAGTCAAAAGTGCAACAAATAGCCTACAACATTGCAAGAACGAAATATACATCCAACGTAAATTGCATGTAGAACATTCATTCTCAAAAATACTGATTGAACTTGGACAAATAAGGCCATGGGTAATAACGTTAGTTGTTTCTCCATCCTCCAAATCTGCCGTCACGTCTTGCTATATAATCATAATATGGGTGTGTCAACCCACTTCTGTACGTCAGTGAACCGTTAGCCACAAGATGCGTAATTAAACAACAGGTGGCGGTAATGGCAAAAAATGAGTTTGTAATCTAACAAGAAGAAGAATATCCTTGCATCATGCTGATTCGGGCAGGCTCGACAATGTAGCAATGTAGCTTTTGCTCGCACTACACTGCTACTTGCTGCAAAAAGTAGTTAGCTACTGGAAAAGCTACACTGTTTAAAAAGCAACTGAGCTACTGCCAAGCTACTGAAAAATGTAGTGAAGTTAGTAGCTACGCTACTTGTAGTTAACTACTCCCAACACTGATGTTTAGTAACAGTTTCTTGTTGAATCCTGCATTTAACTCGTGGAGATTCTGGAAGCTGTCTTCCATAAAATGCGCAGCACAGAGAGCTAGATTATGATCGTCATTTTCAGGAACATAATCAAACATAAATTGTATCCATTGTTGACGAAGTACAGCATCCGTGGGAAGTTCGAACACAGAAGACCTGACAGCTGCGTGAAGACAACTCACTTCGAAGAGGAATATGCCCTTTTCTGCATATTCCGGAGGGAGTGGTTGATGCAAATGTGTGGGTTAGTGACATACCATAACCCAGCTGTAGTCCTAAACGAGTTGTTTTTGTAGGCAATTATACTTCCTGATTTTTAAAAAGACGATATCTCTGCTTGCATTGAACTTTCAGCGCTGCAACTTTGCAGATACTGTTCATGCACCAACAGCAACATTACACACTATTTAAAATGAAAAAAGTGAAATCACAGTCAACCCCCCTTTAACAAAGCATGGTTAAAAAAATCCTGAAACTTAGAAATTGATTGGTGAATAAAAACAAACAAACAAACAAAAAAACATTATTTTCTTACTTATGCATGTAATTTCATGTCATTTTATTTTTAAACAATCTGTTGTTCTCTGATAGAGGACACAGCATAACATGAATAAAATATACATTTTAATTTGTTTCTTATGCTCAAACGGTGTAATGACGTAAAAAAAACTAAAAAATCTAGGATGTGTGCTCCTGACTAGATGCTTAAAATCTCTCTCACACACACACACACACACGTTAGCCTAAACGTACCAGTCTAGACGTACCTTGTAAAGAATCGGATATCCTTGTCCTAGGCAGCAGAACGATGAATGCCGAACCGCTGCCTCAGTTTAGGCCCTCGATCTGTTGGCGACGGCGTAACAGACGATTTTCCTCCCGGTGAGACGCATTTTGCTCCAACACCAAATCAACCACTGCAGCTTCAGGTTTCGACGTGTAGTCGTGTTCCATGGGGACGCCGAATGTTCCGTGGTCCGGTGTATCCTCCCAGTCATCCTCTGGCGGCGGTGGTCTTTCCCTTTCTCCCAAACTCCCCCTCTTGTAGGGGGAAAGGAGAAGTTGTTCCACTCAAATAAAACCGGCACAACACCCTTTTTTAACCGCCGACGACCTGTTTCTGATGCTGGTTCACGGATGTCTTCCGTTCTGAAGTGCCGGCTACACACCCGGGTGTGAGGTGTCACGGTGAATTTGTCCCTGCGTATATTGACTACCCACTTGCGCCTCAGCTCCTCATCAGTAGGAAAAGTAAAAAAACTAAGTACAGAATTGTACTTTGCTGATGCCTGGCACTGTGGCACACAGCAGTGTTCGGCAGTAGTACCAGACACTCTCTGGTATTTAAACTTTGATGACTTCATATCAACTAAATGCAGCTACCAAAACAAGTCGACACGTCTTCTGGCGTCTTCTTCTTCTATTAGATTTTTTGGTGGTTGGCACACAATGAAATGGTGCATTACTGCCACCAACTGGTATGGAATGTGGAACTGAATGACTATTAGACTACTTCGCTACTATATATATATATATATATATATATATCTACTATCTTATATAGTAGATCTTATATATAGATCTACTATATATATATATATATATATATACATATATATATATATATATATATATATATATATATATATATATATATATATATATATATATATATATATATATATATATATGTATATATATATATATATATGTATATATATATATATATATATATATATATATATATATATATATATATATATATGTATATATATATATATATATATATATATATATATATATATATATATATATATATATATATATATATATATATATATGAAATCCTCTCAGTTATATTAATCATTCTAAAATAATGCAAAACAATTCCATAACACTTATCTTTAGAATTCTTCCTAATATAAAAATTTCTACTAAACCAGACCTTACCCTTACCTTTTTCAAATTTTGGATAATTTCCCTCCTTATCCCTCATATTTTTATAGTGTATCATGACGTGTTCTATTGTCTATTGTTGTTCACAGTATTCACATCTGCCGGTGTTATGTTTACCTATTTTAAATAAAGTGCTGTTTAATCCTGTATGCCCAAATCTGAGTCTAGATATAATTGTGTCATCTCTCCTTTTTCTTCCTGTACATCTCATTTCCATCTCATCTCAAATCCTCTGAATTTTGTAAAACCACCGTCCTTTTTTCTCTTCTTCCCATTGCTTTTGCCACCTTTTCTTCAAACACTGTTTAATAATGCTCTTCATTTCCATCTTAGGCCTACTCATGTTAACTTCTACATCAATGTATTCTCTTCTCGTGGCCACCTTTGCAGCATTATCTGCCTTTTCGTTTTCTTTAACTCCAATATGTGCTGGAACCCACACAAATATAACTGTAATACCCATCATTTGAATTCTATACAATGCTTGATGAATCTGGTTCTACTATCTGGATGATTGCTCTGTAAACTGACTAAGGATGATGCAGAATCTGAACAAATAATAGTTCTTAACAGTCTTACTTCCTCTATCCAATACTGCTAACAGAATTGCTAGCATTTCTCCTGTGTATATGACCTGATACTGACACATTATCACTTATTCTTTTTGCTGCTAAAATATTAAACTCTGGAACAAAAAAAACGCTACTCCTACCCTATTATCTAAACTCTTTGATGCATCTGTGTAAATCTGAATATATCTATTATAATTATCAATATACTCCTGTACATTATACGAGTCAAAAATGAACCTCATGTCTTTGTTCTTCATTCCAAATAAAACTAGATCTACTTTTACATCTGGCAATATCCAAGGTGGCACTATTGGTAATGGACTAATTTTTAATTCTGTTAATTTGAACTCTGTTGCTTTTTGTACAACTGTCCACCCAAAGCTTTTTGTCTCCCTCTTCTCCTTTTCCCAACAAGATTTTAAAGTGATTTGTGCTGGGTGATCTTCATTATGGCCATTTATACTAACCCAATAATTCAGAGAATAGCTGAATTCGTCTCAATCCGAGTGGCATTTCTCCCATTTCCACCTGCAGTGCTGCCGTTGGAGTTGTTTTAAAAGCACCTGTACATAATCTCAACACCTGAAACTGAATGGTATCTATTTTTTTTAAGAGCTGTACTTGATGCCGATCCATACACCACACATCCATAATCAAATACTGATCTAATTAATCCACAATAAATTGCCTTCAATGCTGTTCTGAAGTCGATCCGTCACTTAGGCTAACCAGAAGTAGTCGTGGTGGCTGACATTTGACGCCTATTAGTGCCAGTGCCCTTACAATATATATATATATATATATATATATATATATATATATATATATATATATATATATATATATATATGTGTGTGTGTATGTGTGTATGTGTGTATATACATATATATAATATACATATATATATATATATATATATATATATATATATATATATATATATATATATATATATATATTAGTGCCCTTACGCTGAGGAGAGGAAATGTAAGTGTAAGAGGTAGTAGACGAGGAGGAAGAGGATGAGGACGAGAGAGAGAGATGTAGAGAGTGTTGTCCAGGCTGAATCTGGAGATAGAAATATTTTGTAACATTATAGATGTCTTTAGTGTCACTTTTGGGCCGTTTTTACTATTATGTTTATTAAAAGCGAAATCCCCAAAATAGTGTATTTAAAAAGTTATCTTTCCAATAATACAATTGTACATTTTGAATTTTGACACCTGTAAGTAAGCAATAAGGTACGAGAGGCTGTGCTGTACTCAATAAGTAACTGATGAAGGGCGTTGTCAGCCTAACAAAGCGGGTGCTGACCTTCAGCTGTTACTTATTGCACGATACAGCACTTGCCTCGAGTATCTTATTGCTTTTATAAAACAGTTGCCACACAATATTAAAGTAAAAAACAATATACGTGCAACTTTCTTGAAGTAAAATCACTAAAGCTTACCTTCCGCTGGAAAAAATAGTCCCCGAGTGTGAACAGCAACAACGTTCCAGTGTGTAAAATGCATGAAAGCTCAAATAAAAACAACACAGAACCGCCAGTGTTGCGCAGCGATCAATAGAACCGTTGGGTGAAGCGGTCGTAGCCGTGTTTTATCGTGAATAAAGCACAGCTCTTGACCAATCAGAATCAAGGATTCGAACTAACCGTTTTATAATAATATTTAACAAGAGGTCATGAACATGCGTCTCTGATTATCTCCCCATGTCCTTACAGCAATACCCATTTAATATTTATAATCGTCACATGACGCTTCATATAGTCAGAATTAAGTGTGTTTCTTAAGAAGTGGCAAGTCTATAGTATAAGCATCAATCTGTAGTTGATACCTTTTGACACCTTTAAAATTTCATAACATGTAGCCTACGTATTTTTTCCACAACTTTATAAAACAAACCTTGCATTTAGGAAACATGAAACATTTCAGCCTACAATTTGATGTTAAATTGTCCACTTTAGAATGTTAGGGTGTTTTCACATACGGTTGTCTTGCACCGTGCCCTATATCGTGATTACATGCAGCACTTTTAAATAACTGGAATTTTAAATCAAAACAAAAACTCATGCATTCATTTGATAAAATTTTATTTTCTATGAAAAACCAATCAAGAGCATTAAGGCTGATACCTGTGTGCAAACAGGTGGTGAAGTCATTGACAGCTACAACCACAGTCACAGGACATGTAGGTTCTTTAATTACAGTAATTCTGCAGCTCAAAGATGCTGCAGGGTTTGTGGCAGCACTGCTCCACAATTCCTCTCTTTCTTATCAGCTCGGCATGATCTTTAAATGCAAAGTCAGCCACCTCAGTTTCCTGGGCAGATTTAGGAGGAAGGAAACCTGGGAGAAAATACAACAATAGGCAAAACTTAACATTGACGTTGAACTTGACATTAATTGACTCAACAAAACTTGACATTAGCCTAATATTAGTGTACAACTGAGCCAATTCTTATTTGGAAGTTGATTCTTTGTAGTTCGTCATTCATTTGAATAAAGAAAAATTCAGACAATCAGATCAAACCTTTCTTCATTGACACTGTGGTTAAAATAATTCTGAATTACCGCCATAATATATGCCTAGCCTTGATAAGAAACTGTGATGCCTATTTTACACACTTAAGTTGTTTTACACATATTTTTCATATTTTATGCTTCACTACCATTTAAAAGTTTAGGGTCAGTACTTTTTTTAAAGAAATTAATACTTTTATTCAGCAGCATGTATGCATAGAATTGATTTTAAAAATGACAGTAAAAACTATAATGTTACAAAGAATCCTGATAATAATTAATGTTTTTTTGTTTGTTTTTTTGCAGCAAATCAGCATATTAGAGTGATTTCGGAAGGATCACGTAACACTGAAGAAAAATTCAGCTTTGCCATCACAAGAATAAATTACATTTTATATATAATAAAATAGAAAACAGTTCTTTTAATGTGATAATATTTCACAATAATATTATTTTTACTGTATTTTTTGATCAGCCTTCTTTCAAATACATTAAAAAATCTTTCCAACCCCAACATTTTGTTTACATTTCATTTGTCTTCTAGTCTTTCACAGAGATCATTATTTTAGACATCGCCCTCTGATATGGGGTACAATTCATTTTTTAGGTTATCCGTCACCTTTCTGCAGGTCATTTAATTAAATAGCTTACATTATTATTATGAAAACCAGCTTTAATCAGTATTATTTCTCTGTTTTATTCATGCTATGTATTTGCATTTTAAAGGTGCATAATAGAATATGGGCAGCTTATACATTTCGTGCCTACATTGGCCCCACCATGCAATGTTCTCTGAGGTACACTTATAAAATTAAATACAGTACTTTACATTACATTATAGGTCAAATATCTTTGCACTTGCAGTATCCAGAGTATTATTACTTTCTTATCATTTTATCATTCTTATCCAGAATAGTGAACTTTTCAAAGCTCCTTTACTAGAAACATAGTTTTTCTTACCCATAAGAGGGTCAACATCTCTCTTGGGGTTGTAGAAAAAGCCTGTTGGACCACAGACTAGGTAGAGGGCATCGACCAGATGAGATCCACACAGGTGTTGCGGCGCCCCTGCGTCAGCGTTCCCACTGGAAACAGCCAACAGGAACAACAGAGCACCAGCCTGGAGCCACACTGCCATGGTCACACTGACAGAAAAACAGATATATGCTCTATAACTACATCTACATGCACAAAGTTGCATCAACAATACACCAGTTACAATAGCATTTTCTGTTGACTCGTCACTTACCTGTTCTTGAAGCAGAGGACAAGGAATGGTAGAGATGGTAGAGAGAGATTGCTTGGGTCAAACAGCGTGTTGTTCTCACTTTTATACATGCGTTTAGACAGGTGATGCAGTCTTTGACTGAATCAGCAGAAAACTAATCCTGTGCGCAAACACACTTTAACACTTTTAAGGGACTGTCCAATTACACATGCCACATTAGCTGTGTTTGCCCAACTAATTCAGATGCACTCCTGAGTGATATTTCGCTCATGGAAGACAAACACATTCTGGTGCTCACGCAGGTCTAGTAGCCTGTGTTGTCAGTCTCAAGTGGGTATTGGTTAATTGTTAATAAGTGCTGCAGAGAGACGTTTACACAGAATGGTCTGATCATGGATCTGCTAAGGAGACAGATGGTGGCTTTTCTGAGTAAAGATCATTTGAGTGAAACAGCAGAATATCTCTATGTATCTCATTCTCAAGAAAATGCGATCAGATGTGTCGTTAGTCATAGTAATGTTTATGACATCCTCACTGTGACGTTTTTTTAGCAATGAAGATGTGTGAAGATTTTATAGCAAGCCACCACAAACTTTCATAATGTTCCACACTGTAAATCCTAATGCTCAAAATAATTAATTGGTTTGAGTAGGACAAACTTAAATTAAACTAATTAGTTCAGTCAATTAACTTTTATGAATATTTAGAGCACTCTTTTTCTTTCAAGTTCACAGAACTGACATATTTAAGTACACTGAACTGTTTCATTGTTTTAAATTTTATGAAATTATTTATCTTAATTTAGACAAACTTAAGTTTAACTGGGATGTCTATTTCCCAGCATGCTTTGAATAGGAATTAAGTGTAATATAATGTTGTTGTTTTGTGCAAGATTAATGTTAAGTGTGAGATTTAGTAGCGATTATATAATGTTTTGTTATGCTAATTTAGAAGAATTTATGTTAATGTTGGTTTTAGGATAGTTACCATCATGGTGACAATGTGCATGCAGTGGATTTGAGAGCAAACACAACCTTTATATTGCTGCTCTCATACAGGAAGTGATACTGTGTAACATACTATTAAGTTAACAAATTAGTATGTAAGCAAACTAGCTTGTTAAAGCTAACTAGGTTTATGCTTATAGTGTTCACATTGAGATTACAGTAGTTAAATGTACTAATTAAGTGCACTCAAACATTTCAAGTTAAGTACAATTAAAAAGTACAAAATAAAAATCTGCCAGTTCTGCTTACTTAAACTTTGAGTTTCTTAACTTAAAAGAATTGAGGCAACTGATTGCCTTATTTATTTAGTTTTGCAACTTATACGAGTTTACAGTGATGTAAAAAATTGTAGATAGCGTTTTCAGCCACAAAATGTGGAAAAATCTACTATAATTTAGCAAATACAGCTTTTTATGAGACTCTATCTACAGTACATGTGATGTGTCTGCCTTTCCCTCCAAAAAATGCATCATTTTCAGAATAGCACTTTTAACATATTAACATGTACTCAAATAGTGATGTACTTTCGCATTAACACATGAAGTGCTGTACTTCATGAACTTTTGGCCCTTTTTAAGGTTATCTTATAATAAAGCTGTTTTTATAGTATAGTGATTGTCATCATGTAGTGAACGTGCCAAAGCTAAATGGATTCCAGCTAACAGAGAGGAAAATACAGTTTATGGGGGTGCTTTTTATTTTATATTACAAGTATAATTCTACAACATGTTTCTGCAGTCCACTAAAAATCAGCTTATTAAGGTCATGGCCATAAGCAAACACCAATGTTCATTTAAAGAGATTTATTTATTTACAACTTTTTTTACTATGTTTGAAGTGCTCACCTCTGAAAACATACAAAACAATGCAATTTTAACATATCTGAAGGATTTAAAGTAAGAAGGCATGAAAACAACTATAATAAGAGCTACAAAATAACAAACACATCTGCACAATATATAAACAGTCCATATCAAAACAATTTATAAAACAGCAAAACATTTAAAATAGTGAAATATAATTTATATTACATATATCATACATTACGGTTTATTTATTGATTATTGCTTTTACGCATGCAGTGGGTTATTACATGACGAGTTATTACCTCTTTGAAATAAAGGTGTTAAGTCCATCTCCCTAAATTAAACAGCCAACCCCTTGGAAGCATGCATCATCAGACATCATTTATGTATTAAATGAATACATCACTTCTAGCTTAACCCTGTTACTTATCAGGTTGCCTCAGGAAACAAACCCATTTTCTTCACTTTGCAAGACACATGATTCATGTTAGATAGATAGCAATAAAATGGTTTCTAATAGACGAGGTGGCTTTGATGGATTTTTAGTCACATTATACAGTCATTTCAAAATTATTTTTTATGTGTGAAGCACAGATTTGCATGTTTCGAGTAAACTTCTCTTAAAACATTCAAAGTATACTGTAGATGATTTTGTCAAGGAATTGCTTAAATATGTTTGATACCAAGAAGCAACATTGGCAGAAGTTAGTTGTTCAGTATTTTGACATACAGTAACATCTTAATTATTAATTTCGATTAATTAGTTCATTGTTGCAACAATACCTACAAAGGGTACCCAAGAATATATGTTGTAACATTGCTTTCACAATGCATGTAGTAAACATGAAGTAAAACATTTCATCCAATTTCTGTTTATGTCAAGCATAAAAACATTCAGCTCAGTTTTGCAATTAGTAAATTATTCTCAGTCTAATATTCAAGCATTATATAATCTTACCTTCACATTCAATTTACATGTAAACTCATTATTTGCAATGTGATTTAACTGACTTTAACAGTTTATGTCAGCAGTACAGCTTTTGAAAATGAATTTACCTGTTGATTATAGATGCTTACATACATGTACACGATTAGTGTAATTAGACCACCCTGTGTCTTACATCTTTCACACAGCTGCTGCTTACTCCATCCTCCAGCAGAAGAGAAGAGACGTCTACAGACAAAAAACACACATTCATATGAGTTGGTGTTTTACTTGAGTGCTTTATTTTCTACTTTCCAACAAAGAGAACAGAACATGGATTGATGTGTTCATTCTCTTCACATCACAATTGTCACATTCAATCTCATAATCAAGCTTTTGTTCAAAGCTGTATTTCAGTGGATTCACATTTATTTCTTTTAATAAACCAACATCATATTATCAATAAATTATACAAAATGCCAGATTAGTTGAGAAAGAAACACAACACATTATTTTCTAGCTCCAAGAGTGGTTCATGGTGTGTTGCTTTGTGATGAATCTACATAATTGTGAGTTAATAAACAAACTGTGAATCATCAGTGGAGGAGTTGACTATTTATTAAAACCAGGATGTCACAGCAGGTCTCTGTGATTTAAGTTATACTGTGTGTCATCCAGGGCCGGATTATCCATAGGTGACACTGGGCGAGTGCCCAGGGGCACCAGCCAATGGGGGGCACCAAATCATTAAAACAATGACTAGACCTTTAAAATATTTGTCATATTTTATAAACGTATTAACTATATAGTTAATAGATATATATGTAATACATATTTATTTATGCATTTAAAAAATAAAGAAATGCAATTGCATTTTGGTAAGTGCCCCCTACCCTCCCCAATCTTGGTCCATTCCACAGTGACACACTGCCGCCCATTGCGTTTCGTTCTACTTTCATTTTGTTTGCATTCGCTGCTCAGGTAACGACTAACGAGTGATATTCGTTTCCGTCTACGCACGTGTATTCTTGTCATGGATTCATTGACGCTCCTTCCACGCTTTACCATGCATTTAACTTGTGGCAAATTTACTGGTCGCACACTTTTTACAGTCTATGGTCGCACATGTGCGGCTGGATATAGAAATTCAGTCGATTTGGTCGCAGTCTGGAAGCCTGCAGTATTTGTGGTGAGCCTTTACTTTAGCTGTAAGTTCATGTAACGTTATTATTACATCTATTGTCTTCATAGAAATACTGAATTTCAATTGTTCACACAATTAAGAGTGAGGAGGACGGGGGGAGGGGGGGCACTTGAAACTGTGGTCACCCTGAGGCACAAAACTATGTTAATCCAGGGCATGGTAGTCATCCTGATCCAACACTCACCCTTTGTTTCAGAGATTTCTTTCTCTGCATTTCCCATTGACAGTTTGGGCTTGTTTTCTGTCCACCATGTCAGTCCTCACTTGTCCTAAAGACCTAGGAGACAAATGGTGTCAAATGGGGCTTCCCCTCCTTCAGACAGCAGCTCTAAAACCTGTGTACACACAGCAAAACAAATGTATTAGTCTTCCCTCACTGACACCAGCATCCAGATCTAAGAATGAGATATTAGTGCATTTTCACCACTTTATAAGAAACCTGACAAAGAAATACAGTTTAAATGCACAAATGTACAAACCTGCAAACATTTGTAGCTCTTAAGCTCACTCAAGTTTTCCTCCAAGAACAGCAGGTAGATGCTGAGGTCATCATAGCGCTGGTTGGTAGGCTGCAAATCCAGCACGTGTTACGAAAGCAGGCAGTAGGTGGTATGGACGGGAGGAACTGAGCGCGCTGGTGCTGGCGAGCAGGTTGAAAGGCAGCGTAAACCACAGCCGGCACTAACAGTAAATACACCACCAGATTCCATGCAACTTAGGAGACGAAAACCCCGACTGCCACCAGCTTACACTGAACTGCATCTGGCACCACACTCTCGTTTACTAATATACCTGGAGACAAACACAATTCAGAGAACAGACATCATAAAATGAATAGACACACACCGATCACCCTCATATTTTCATATTCATTCTTGAAGTGTATCACGTGTGTGGAAATTTACACAAGTACACTATCTAGCACACACCTCTGCGCAGGTTACAGGAGAATTGATCGCTGGGTGAAACCCAAAAGATGTAGTAGGTCAGATAAGAGCAGGCCAGCAGTAAAGTGAAGAATGTTAAAACCCGACAAAGTAGATATTTTTGCAGCCAAAGCCCATGATAAGCGTTTTGTCTTTAAGTACTGCTCTACCAGAGGGTACTTAAAACAAGATTCAGTCAGTTCCAGACCACTGAGAGTGAGTGAGAAAGAGAGAGAGGAGAGAGAGAGAGAAGGAGAGAAAAGAGATTAAGGTTATCAGGTGGAATCAGAATAGGCTATTACTGATTTATAGTTTTGGGATATGATTGATTGAGGAAGGAAAGGAAGTTTAAATAGCAAAGATGTCAGCAAATTAAATAAAATAATAAAAACTTAGATGATTAGTGAATTTAATTGATGCCTCAAAAGATTTTTTGTTTGAGATGTTTTTGGAGCACCAAATCTGCATATTATAATGATTTCTGAAGGACCATGTGACACTGAACACTGAACACAGATGAAATCTCTAAATTACCCTAGTTGACAGAATGTGTTAAATATAAATATTTGACGACTTGTAATTTTCTTTAATTTAATTCAGATAAGACTAACGTATTACTTACTGGAACAAAAACATGTACACAGAATCTCTTCGAACACAAGTTGCATTTAGACATGTACTGTTACTTCATCCTCTACGGTAAAAGACTTGGGTGTTATATTAAACGGCAACTTGTTTCTCGGAAAATATATTTCATATGTATCCAAAACAGCCTTCTTCCACCCAGAAACATCACTAAAACTAAGTAACATGCTATCTGTTTCTGATGCAGAAAAGTTAGTTCATGCATTCATGACCTCTAGACTGGATCACTGTAATGCTTTATTAGCTGGTTGTCCTACATCCTCAATAAATAAGATATAGTTAGTCCAAAATGCAGCTGCTAGAGTTCAAATTTGATCATATAACCTCAATTTTATCATCTCTACACAGGTTACCTTTAAAGTTCTGTATGAATTACAAAGTATTGCTACTGACCTATAAAGCTCTAAATGATTTAGCTCCTGTATATTTAACCAAACTTCTATCGCCCTACAATCCTTCAGATTCTTTAAGGTCACAAAACTCTGGACTTTTGCTAGTGCCTAGAACATCTACTGTAAGTCCACTAAAGGAGAGGGCAGAGGAGGGTTTTCGTATTTGGCTCCTAAACTCTGATTTAGACTTCCTGATGATGTTCGGGGCTCAGGCATACTCTTCCCAGTTTAAATCTAAAATAAAGACGCATCTCTTTAGACAAACATTCACATAGTTATAACCTTGTACTCCAGTTATATCAGATCAAATGAACATGACTATCTAACATTAACATGATTATAATTATTTTCCATTTGAAGAGTTCAGATGCAAAAGCCTCAAAGTGCCATTTGAAATTTTCTTCTAAAATGGTCATTTTTATCAAGCTTGTATATTTAAGTTCAGTAATTTCACTTAAATGGCAATGAAGATTACCTATTAATTGTCATTTAAGTGAAATTACTGAACTTAAATATACATGCTTGATAAAAATTGTCATTTTAGAAGAAAATTTCAAATGGCATTTAGAGGCTTTTGCATCTGAACTTCTTCATTTGCTTTCGGTTTTACCTCATGACGCAAATCTCAAGGTAACTAGAGAGTACATCAGATCTAGTTAGGATCCAGACTCTTATGATTTTTGATTCAGCCTCTTAAGATTTCAGATGCCCCAACACCTGTGAACAGATGACGCCAACTCTGAATCAACATGCACCAACGGCAAATCTCTCTATATTGAAATCATTATGTTCACAACTTTCTGCCTAAAATTAATACATATTAACTAACTGCATGATTTCTGAAACACAATACTTTGGACACGATAACCTCTGATTAAAGATCCCTCTAAATTGTAATGTAGACAGACGCATTTTCTGTAAAGCTGCTTTGATACGATATGTATTGTGAAAAGCACTATACAAACAAATGAGAATGGAATTTAATTGAGAAATGGCTGCTGAAAACTCATCTTTGCCATCACAAGAATAAATTACATTTTAAAAGATATTCAAATACAAGTCTTTGTTTTTTGAATGTGCACTTGTGCAGTGTTGATTATGAGTTAGGCTGTTTTAGAGGCAGCTCTCAGATACCAAACCTGGGATAATCAAATTTTGTATTAGTCACAACTGGACATTTAAACTTGAGGAGTTTTGAAAATGTTCACAGAACTACACCTGTGTGGGTCTTCTGCAATGTCTTTGTCTTGTTTGATTGTGAGGCTCTTGGCCAGGCGGATGGCACGGTTGTAGCAACGGTCAAGTTCCTCCATGATAAAACTGAGGTCAGAGGATAGGGAAGGGGCAGCCGTGAAACGCCAGAAGAGAGCAGGAATATACAGGAGGACGGCAACCAGCAGAAGGATATAAGGAAAGAACTGAAGGTAAAGAGAAAGAGAATAAGACAAACACGAGCAACCTCTTTTGATATGACATGTTTGGTCACGTCATGGCCAAGTACATTGAATGTACAGTGGACCTACACTACCTTGTGTAGATGAAGGGGGGCGCTATCAGCCCCAATGTCTGTCGGGTGATGCTCTACTGCGGCCCAGCAAAAGGAGTCCACGTACGCAGCCTGTCTCATTGTGAAGTTAGTGGGTGGAAAACATGTGATCTGAGTACCTAGAGGAATTACACAAGACCATGTCATTTTCTTACCTGAAGAAACTGAAAGAGGTATATAGATAAGATATATATCTTATCTAAAAAAAATCCTCAAATATGCTACTTACATACGTAGAATAGTGTTTTTATCTTTATTATGAAGCAAACAATATTTCTGATTAAACATTGTGATAATTGTATATGTAGGCTATAAATCTCTATTATTTCAAAACAACCAACTTATGTTCATCACCATAGGAGCAGTAGAGGAGACCACAGACAAATGCATCCTTCATAATTTACAGATTACTAATGTACATCATGTTTCTTAATGTCTGTGAAGTACATCCAAAGGCAACTGTACCATCAACATTTTAGAATGATTCTTAAAGAGAGGTTCTCCCAACAAAGAAATTGATGTCATTATTTACAAACACAAAAGATGATATTTTGAATAATGTTGATAACCAAACAATATTGGAGGCCACTGACTTCTGTTGTTTGGAGAAAGAGAAAAATGGGAAGAGAAAAAAGGGGTACACATTTTAATACATCTTTTGCGTTCCACAGAAGAAATAAAGTCATCTTTGGAATCTCATGAGAATGAGAGCATATTTGACAATTTTCATTTTTTGTAAACTATCCCTTTAACAAGTCAAAGAATTAGCTACAAACATACTCATTGTGGCAATTATACCACATGGAATATAAATTATATTAATCCACTGCATATCATGGAGTAAAGTCTGAAACTACCAATGGAATAATTATTGGTTTTAATTTAGAATGTTTTTTTTTTTTCATTTTCAGTAGCCTAATGTAAGGACAACAATGCAATCTTAGCTACAAGTGTTGCAACAACCAAGAGATAAAATAGATCAAACAGATATTAGTTTGATTGCTAGAGTTTGTCTTAGCAGAATATTATGATTTGGTTGTGATTGATGCTAGCCTACTTCTGCCCCCGCCTCTATTTTACTGAGACACGCCCTCGATAGCACTGGCTGAAAAAATAAACAAGTCACAAAAAAAAGCGACTGGCCGGCCCCAATCATTATTTAAAAACTAATTAAGTGTATTTACACTCCACAATACGATGTTAAGAGTTCGCAGCATGCTTATGAACCGCTGTATATCTTATGTTTCGTTAACGCGCATACCCAGCACTGACGCGCCCATTCTGGAGACAAAACCGTAATGCTCTGGTGTTTGTTCAAGTAACGTAATCGACAACAAGTTGAGTAAAAAACGACGTCCTTCGTTGTTTTTGAAGAATGTATGTTTAATAGCATTCTGTTACTGTTATTCTCGACAGTCATCCAGTTCAACAATTGACAGCCTTTTGGTACAGAATCCGTAAAAAGGTAACAAAGGCTTCATGTTTTTGAGTTTGAACCTGTTTATCTCCATAAGTTAAGTTCAAACCACTTATCGGACGTTTCAACGTAAACCTTGTTGACGTTTTACGCATGCCTGTAGATGTGATAAAATGTTTTTACTGACCCACAGAGACTTCTTGAGCAAAGGCGAGTGAGATGAGTAACAGAAGGAAGCCCAACCGCGATAAAACTGACCAGTTTGTCTGTGGCCAGTTCCAGCCGCACACCTTTATACTTCGAGTCACTCTGTTCTTTCAATAAAAAATCAGAAAACACATATTCAGTCGCAACGCGCGCTATAGCCATTGTTAAGATGATATGACGGCTTTATTAAGTGCACCGCTAGTTCCGGTCGGGCAGGGTTACGCGCACGGTTCCCCGACCAATAACAACAACAACACAAGAGAGGAATCAGAAACTGGATATAGTCAGTCGACCTAACGTTACTAAAATGATGAGATCTTCTGTAAGATTAAAAAGCGCATTGCACACTTTGACATATACCCTCTTTATATAGTTACTAATTACAAGAACAAAGAAAAACGACCATGAAAATATTCAAATATAATATTTTTATACTCTATATTTTTGATTTCTCAGCCTGGCCAAAGTTCTTGAAGTTAGGCAATGCACAAGAAACAAACATTTGTGTGTGTGTTTGTGTGGGTAGGCTAATGGTTAAAACAACAAAACATCCCACTAAACTTGCATTAGGCCTACAAACAGAAACACTGAGGCCTGGGGCAGAATTAGTTTTTTTTTTTTTTTTTTTCAGGGGCAAGATTTTAGAAGTACAAAACATAACACTTTATGAAAACAGTTGAATCCATCACAAGTTTTTCAAAAAAGAGGGGGGGGGGAGGTGTCGCCATGATGATTTCAGTGGGCATTTGATGTAAATGTAATATCAATATGACATCAAACATTGGTGTCAAAATTTCATCACAAAATAGGTCAAAAATGAAAGTCAAATTGAGGTCAAGGTGATGTCAATTTTTTTAAGTTAAGTTCAACATAAATGTGACATCAAACATTGATGTCAAAATTACATCAATTTATTTTGATATAATTTCAATGCCAAGCATCACTCAATTTCAACCTAAATGTACAATGACTGACAACATACACATACTTTGAGGTCTGATATGTTTTTATATTATTTTTAGAGAAGTGTAATACAGTGGGTGTGCTATGGATTCACACTTCCATGGCTCTCAAGTGCCTGTAAAAGGGAACAAGAGAAAGCAAACATTAAAATGGGTCCTGTCCATTAACTAGAGTGTACTGATTGTGTGCTAATGTTGCTGAGGTTTTTTTCCTGTTCCCACACTGTACTCCTTACACAAGCATAGTCTGGGGGTTGCCTTTTTTCTCCTCACGCGATTTCAAAACATCACATTCGTCCAGGCTCTTACCTATGCAGGCTATTGAGTGTCTTATTTCCATGGCAAATATTTTACCCCTATGTCTTGCCACTCTGTTTCAAAGGACACAGTGTAGGGGTAAAATTAAGGGGGATGGGTGAAAACAGAAAAAATGGGATTGGGCCTAAATCTACATTGTTTGCAGCAGCTCCTTCTGGCGCCCAGTGCCCCCTCTTCTGTCCGGCGCAGCGCGCAAATGGTTGGCCATCAGGGCTACTTATGGAAGCTTCTGTGATGCCGGGTTGTGACTTCTGCATGGCACCTGAAAAATGAACAGCAATTGCCATTTATCTTGCAAAAACTGAAAACTAAAACTAAAAATCATCTAGAGAATAGAGCTTTAGGTAATGTGGGTCCAAAAATAGAAAAAAAATATTACCTTTCATGACCTTATAAAGTTCCATTCTTCTGAATGGCAGCTTGTGTCACCAGTCCCATCCATGTTCATTATAGACATGAGGCTATTTGTGAGCACTCGGTCAATAAAAATGGGAATAAACAAAGTTATGCATGCTGTCCAGCAAGAAATGTGAAATAATGTCAGGCCTCACAAAATCGCTAGTCCAAAGTCCCAGGGCTATTGTGTTTTCCAGTTGGCCTACCAATAAATGCATAACCGGCCTGCCCGACAAGCTATCTGAAATAGTGTAATCAAATTCCCCTAAACTTCTGCCTCACCCCTAAAAATTTGTCATAGTGTAAGCTACACAAATTTTTGTTCGCTTCAGTCTTTTTATAATCAGATTCAGTGCGTTTTTCATCTTCAGTCCGCAGATGTTGGCGAACTCATTTAAGAAAATTAAATAGCTACATTTTAAGATATTGACGGCACAACTTTATAAATTGTTGAAATTTTTCTGCAGGGTAGCTCCACAGATTTGACATCTAAGCTGTCTGAAGGAATAATTTAGCAAATATGCAGAAATGTTTTTGTGAAATGTTCAGAAATGTCTCGCTGGTCAGCTGTCTGTTAAGCTGTTGAAGCGGAGTTCGCTTTGGAACTCTGAATGTCAGACCAAAGAGAGCAATATTACATCATATTGTGTACAATATTTTTATTATTGCATTAATAATAATAAAAAAAAATTAGAACACACTTACTTTTCTCTTCCATTGGGAAAGGAATATGTAAAATGTCATGGGACAGTATGGATGGCTGCCATTGCAACTAAAGGGTGCCATGTGCGTTGTCAAAAGTGTCACTATATGACGCCTTGGGATGAGAATGCATTAGCCTAGTTATTGTTAGAAATGTCTTAAATAATGACCCAACCTTAGCATGCTATCCGTTGAAAGTTCACGAATTGCGGTAAAAATGTTTCTTCCATGCAGTCCAAACAGCTCTCTGCATGCACAGTAGGCGTGATCAGGCCACAAACTTAAATTTCAGTCATTAATCCAAGTAAATTCACACTCATTATATGTGCAACTTAGGCAATTTAGCGACATTTATTAAAAAAACAAAACAAAAAAATAAATCTCCTTATAAATGTATAATATATGGAGATTTACAAAACCTTAAAAAAAACTTTAGGAAATTACAATATTTTTTAGTAGTCTTGACTAAATTATTTTAAGTTCATACAACACAATTACAACAATTTCAAACTAATCATTTGAAAATAATCCGATTTTGTTTTTGAAATAAATGTAATTTAATTTTGTGGAAAAGTTTTCTTTAATTAAATTAAGTTTGTTCTACAGCTTATGTTTTTGAGTAAATTTGGGGGTATTCAAGCACGTTCCCAGTCCCAAGGCGTCATATGACATCCAACGCACATAACACCCCTTTTAGCGTCAAATGAGACGCAGATATATGGGGCAGAAGGCGCCTCCTGACCCTAACCCTACCCATTACTCAGTTCTCCAGTGTTTATACTTTATACACTGTCTCAATAACGTGGTTGATGATGCATGAAATGGATGTATGAATTTTTTGTCACTGCATTTTTCTGTGCAGAGTCATTAAGTCTTTACAGAATCTCGGCTTATCTTAGCACACCATGTCCACACAGCTTTACTCATTTTTCAAACAGACATGAAAATGGATTTCAGTGAAAGCTCAGCTTTATTGACTTGATTAGAGTGAAGAAACAAGTTCCAAAAGACAAAAAAGGTTAAGTGAAACTGCAGGCATTTTCTGAAGAAAGAGAGATGGATACAGGATATATTTTGATTTAAATGCTCTTTTTATTATATGCGTGAAGCCATCTTTGGCAGTTTGTATATCATGTCATGTTTTTCTTCAGTCGTGGAACAGTCGGAAGAAGCTGTGGTCATCTGGGGCCTCCCTCGAATGCCACGCCCTCACAATAGGCCGGGGGCACGAAGGCTTGTGGGTCATCAACTTCTGGTTCAACACCAAAGAGAAGCTGAAGCAGAAAATAGCTAAATTAATTGACGTATGTAAAACTGCAGGATACATTGTAGTCATCCACAAAAGATTTGAAACAAATGTGTTTCTGAGAAACTTTCAGAAACAAATGGCTACTTAAAGAATACTCTGTAGTACTCTTAGTGTTCCTATAGCATGTATTCAGTCTCCTGCTTTACCTGAAGAGAAGGTCCTTCTTCTCACCATAGTAGGATCCAGAGACTGGCAAACAGCCACAGGAAGTGGTTGACAGAGAGTATTCAGCTGAAAAGAAAATCAAAACATGATCGTTTTAATTTTTGAAAAGCAATAGAATAACTAAGTAAGTAAAAATGGAAGAAAAAAAAGGTAAGGACCATGAAGTTCGGACAACTTTCCATGCCAGACCCGGACTCGGAGATTCCTGTTCTGTGACTGAGGGGCTGCCCATGTAATCTCAGACTTGTGAGTGGCATTGGGTGGAATCTCCATCAGGTGTTTACGGAACTGCAGAGTCTCCTTCTTGCAACTCTCGTTTTTACTGTCTATCTCATAAAGTGTACCCTGCGAGAGAAAAAAGTATGTTATTATATATTATATTTATTACAATGTTCAGCAAAAATTCAATCACAAGCTAAAAGAGGAAGAGAGAGAGTCGCTGACTAGGCCTACCTCTTCAAAAATGTATGAGCACATCCATATACGAAGTTTTGTTCGCATGAGTAGTGTCTTCCACAAAACGAAATATTATTCGCTTTGGAGTCATAACTGAACTCTCCAGATGCAAGGTCATGACCCCCCGTTGAAACCTGAATGTGTGTTTTCCATTTCAAACAAAAGAGAACCGTAAAAATGTTAAAGTTAGTCATTTTAGTAATTCAGATGTTTCAAACAACTCCAAGGTTTCGGTACAAGGTTTTAAGATTCAAATACAAATGTCAAATCCTTTTTGCAAAAGCAAAATATGTGCTCCACCGCATTGCAAATGTTGGTAACACTTTACAATAAGGTCTCATTTGTTAAAATTAGTTAATGTATTTACTAACATGTAACCAATGGCAATAGATTTGTTACTGTATTTGTTGTTCTTTGTTAAAATTAGTTAATAAAAATACAGTTGTTCATTGTTAGTTCACACTGTGTTAACTAATGTTAATAAATACAACATTTGATTTTTAATGTATTAGTAAATGTTGAATTAGAATGCTTTCGTTGTGCTTATATTCAGATGACGCAGCATTATTTTTAAAGGTTCTCTCATTACTGAGCCAAATTGTAAGGCCTAACAGTCAGCTATAATTATTGAACATCCCATTAAATGTTGTACACTCACCACTTTCATTGTTCCACTGGTCAAAGGTGGGGAATCTGAAAAGAGATAAAAACATTTCTAGCACATCATCTGCAGCTTCTGAGAATGTTCAAATTTAAAATGTTTCTCAAGACAAAAAAGACAGATTATTCTTTAACCACAAAGACAAGAAAGGTATATAAAAATCTGTACGACATGGCTGGCGTTGAGAGAAGCCCATGCGACAGCACAGAGGCACGAGAAAACCACACAGAGCAGCTTGACTGTATGCATCATTGCTCTTTAACTTTCTTCAGGTCCAGACACTTCCACCCTCATTCAGACTGTGCTTTTTATATATATAGCCCCTGCACCCCATATAAATGCCCCCTCCCTTTGGAGATCGCAGCAATGCAATAAACAAAAGATGTCGAAATCACCTTCTATTGTAAGTGCAAATAAGAAAGCTGGACAAAATTGGCACAAGTAACCATTTACAAGACAAATAGGGTCAAAAAGAAAAGCTTAATTCAAGCAAACAATCCCCCTTCGTCCGCCTCTGATCGGCATCAGGGGGTCTGGCTCCCATACTGGTGGACCACAAGTCCAGAGACATCACATCACATGATTTTCGGTTCAGTGTAAGGTGATGATTGTGCAGTCTCAATCAAGGAAAAACAAAACAAAAACAAAAATGGGTAATACAGGTGTGAAAACAAAAGCCCATCTGGGTTTTTCGGTTCTACTATAACAAAGGTCTACATATGCATCTGATTTTTCAGCGCTATCATTACAACCAATTCATACGATTCGTACGAATAATTAAAACACACGTGATGGTTAGGTTTAGGGGTGGGGTCAGGGGTAAGTAATTTGTATTCATACGAATTGGTCAACTTGTAAAATATGTCACGATCCGCACATTCACACATTGTAAATATGCAAATATGTAAAATAAGTAAAAATGTATACGAACGTGAACAACTTTAGAATTAAAGAAATTAAAATATTTACTGAAGGAAAACAATGAAATTAATGGCAGAGCTTACAAAGACTTTATACTCACTCCTTACAAACATGTTGGTTCTTCGTTAAAAATAGTTTTTTGTCTAGTCCCGTAATTTCTTAATAAATGTGAAGGAAACATTGGTAACACTTTATAATAACTTTAATTAATATATCATAACAAACATTATGCAATGCTTGCAGAGAGTTAATATTCAGATAATCGTGTGCTTGTTAATGTTAACTAATGAACTAATTAAACATTACATAATGATTAACAGATCATTATTTAATGTATAAAATGAAATGCTTACAAATTTCATTAAACTTTCATTGGACTCAAATCATCAAGCACTTTTTATCAATCTACAAATTGTTTTGACAGATTCAATGATTAAAGGAATTATTAACAAAATTCATGTTGTTCCAACCCCGTTTCGATTAATCTTGGGAACTGAATTAAGTCAATCCAAAATAATTCAATCTGAGCGCTGGAACAATCAAGCCTCGAGTGAGTTCACATATACGTGAACTCACTCAAGGCCCACAAAGAGGGAAAATGAATAGTTGAATAAAGTCGTTATTTTTGTTGTTTATTGCGCACAAAATGTATTCTCATCGCTTGATAAACTTAAGATTGAGTCACTGTAGTCACTCTGACAATTTTAACGATGTCTTTAATAACTTTTCTGGGCCAGCAAGTTTCAATCCCTTAGAAGCCTGAAGTGATCCAGCTCTCAGATTTTATAAAAAAAAATATCTTAAATCGTGTTCTGAAGATGAATGAAAATCGGGGTTGGAACAACATGAGTGTGAGTAATTACTGACAGAATTTTCATTTTTGGGTGAACTGTCTCTTTAATATATACGTATATTGACATAGCTATGATGTAATGTGATTGTTAATGTTTAAATAAAACATACTAAAGATTAATTAATAATGAACAGATCATTCTTAATTGTGAATAAAATGCTAACAAACGTCATTAAACTTACATATACATATAATGTACTTTTTTACATTTACAAATGTTGTGAAACAACCACATTCTATAGAGGTCATGAATTTGCTCATCATTTGCTGTGGTGTTTCTATTTACACTTTTATAAATCATTTATTAACTATTTGTTCATGTTTTTGCAGCAATCTAAAGTTGAAACTATCAATTATCATTTGTAAATGTTAACAATTAGTAATTTAGTGCCTTTATTTGGCATGCAAACTTTAAGTGTAAAGGGTGGTTAAGTTTAGCCAAATGCTTGCTAAAGACATAACACCACACTGTGTTTGTAATTATAATTTGGGTGCAAAACATGTTTTCATTGCTTTAACACTATCCTTTTACCCTTAATTTACATAAATAATTTTCTGTTAATCATTAAGTTCATTAGATCACATTATCACATTATCTCATCTCTGACTGTATCTATTTGATTATTAACTGATCCATTAAGAATTATATAATGTTTGCTATTTATTTATTAATGAAACAGAAAAATTCTGGTCGGTTGATCACCCAGTTTAACACATGTATGTACAATTGGTGGTCACACAAGGTAAGAAAGCACAAGACTCAAATGTTAAATTCAGCTGTTGTTGAATCTTCACACCTGAGACATGCACAAACTCAACTGCATAGAAACTTCAAAGAGTTTTTAATATAATTGATTCTGTTTTCTTGTAAAGAGGACACAAGAAATCCCCATATAAATGTTTGCAGGCCACTTTCACTACTGCTGTTTTATGACAGGGATTGTCAGGAAATGTTTCTGAAATTTGCTTTTAGATGGTAAATATTCGGGTGTGGAAAAGTGTTCTGAAATCAATTTTAAAGAACTGAATTTGCGTAGGCCTATACTAGCTGATTCCTGTTTGTTGCCTGGGTAACTGTAAATTGTGTACAAAAACATGTTGTTATTTAAACTGACTTGTATAAATGCTAAAGCCTTAAAGCAAGTGAAGCTTTTCATTGTGAATTTAAGATGAAAGCATTATATATGTAATGAATGCCAAAAGAGGAGTTGACCATCTATCTGTGGTGAGGCCAGATGTTCACCTTTGTGAGCTCTGTTCTGCTGGAGTCAATGCGGATACTTGGTGAAATTTTGTTTATTTGCTTTCCCTACTTGATACAGTTTTGTTTTCTGAGCACAGGGAACATCAAACCAGAAGGAAAATCAAAATCACATTTTAAAGCTTAATGAGAGATGTACCACCATGCTCAAAACATTTCCCACATGTCAATATTCACTGTAAAAAATATTGTTGGTTTAACTTAAAAAACGTAAGTTACCTGGTTGCCTTCAAATTTTGAGTTAATTGAGTTAATACAACGAATTAGACTGGTTTAATCAATAGAAACTCAAAATAGTATATTATCTGCACCACATTAATTATCCAAGTTGATTTGACAAAAGAAAAAAAAAATGTTTTTACGGTGTATAATATAACTTTATTGGTAACACTTTACAATAAGGTTCATTAGTTAACATTAGTTAATGTATTTACTAACATGAACTAACCATGAGCAATACATTTGTTAATGCATTTGTTCATATTTGTTAATGTTAGTTCATGAAAATACAGCTGTTCATTGTTTGTTCATGTTAGTTCACGGTGCATTAACTAATGTTAACAAGATTTTAATCAAGTGTTAGTAAATGCTGAAAATAACATTAACAAAGATTAACAAATGCTGTATATGTGCTATTCATTATTAGTTCATATTACCTAATGTAGTTAACTAATGTTAACTAACGAACCTTATTGTAAAGTGTTACCACTTTATTCATAGAGACAACTAAAATGACTATTTTTATCAAGCTTGTATATTTAAGTTCAGTAATTTCACTTAAATGACAATTAATAGGTAATCTTCATTGCCATTTAAGTGAAATCACTGAACTTTAATATACAAGCTTGATAAAAATGATCATTTTAGAAGAAAATTTCAAATGGCACTTAGAGGCTTTTGCATCTGAACTCTTCAAATGTTTTAAAATTACTCTATTTTTAATAACTGCACAAGTTGTCCTTGAATGCATCTGAGGTACTTTAACTGCAATTCGACAATTAATTATTAAAAATAATTGTTTTCAGGAATGTAACGTTGGTAAATGGACTGCATTTATATAGTGCTTTCACAGACCCAATGGCCATCAAAGCACTTTACATTTTGCCTCACATTCACCCATTAACTCACTCATTCATACACCGACGGCGGTGTCAGCCATACAAGGCGCCATCCAGCTCGTCGGGAGCAGCTGGGGTTAGGTGTCTTGCTCATGGACACCTCGGACTCTTGGTCAGATGGAACCGGGCATTGAACCACCAACCTTCCGGTGACAACCTACATGAAACACTGAGCCACTGCTGCCCAGAAAGAATAAGTTGAGAATAAGTGTGTCTCTTTTTTGCAACACTGATTGTAGAAATATACTGGATATGCATCTTGATATTAAAGTGAATGAATGTAAAAGGTCTAGCAAGAGGTCTGCTGGCCGATGGAGAATCAGCCCAGAAACATATGAGGGAAAGGGCTTTTAATATTTTAATATCAGCAATAGCTTTGGGTTCTCATTGCCATCTTGTGGATCATTTGAAAGCAACAGCCCCTTTTCCACTGATCGACTTCTAAATGTGTGCAGACTAGAGAGAACATCAAGGGGTTTCGGCCTTCTTTATCAGACTACCAGGCACTGAGCAGGGCAATTTCTCTGCGACTGAAGGTCCTTATCAACAACATATCATAGTTCAGCTGAGGCATGTTTAGCAGTTTTGGGATCTAGGATGAACTTTAGAAATCCAGTATCAGGTAGAGGACATTAGGATCAAGTATTGTTATAGTGCTCTCTCTTCTCTCTCTCTCTCTCTCTCTCTCTCTCTCTCTCTCTCTCTCTCTCTCTCTCTTCTCTCTCTCTCTCTCTCTCTCTCTCTCTGTTTTATCGCAATTTTTTTCTTTTGTCAAATCAACTTAGATAATTAATGTGGTTACGATAACATAATTTATATTGAGTTTATATTTATTAACCCAGTCTCCTCATTGTATTAACTCAAATTTGAATTTCAATGAACTCAAAAATGAAAAGCAACCTGTTAACTTTAAGTTACATTTTTGTGAAGATGTGTATTTTTTTTCTTCACAACACTGTCACTTAACCAATAAAATGTTTACTAATATTATCAATAGTATTATTATTAATAGTATTTAATATTATTACCAACTACGCATGGTATCAGAGAGTTTGCCTGACTGTATTTTTATAGTTTACTTAGAGTCTTTTTATAGTTTACTTTCAGAGACAAGGAGGATAACGGACATTGTCATACCAGACAAAGGAAGATACCAGGAACCAGAATATATACTGATCTCATTTGATGGCCATTAAACTCATTTGTGCCTTGACGAAAAAAAAAAGGAAAAAAAAACATAATGGCATACTGTCACTTGGTTAAGGATTTGGATTGACAACCCAATTTGGCAAAAATGCAGTTTAAAACATCCAGAGAAATGAAGATAGGGGAAAGAGAAGTTGAGACAGGAAAAAAGGGGTGAAAAATTGAGAAAGAAAGAGAAAAGAGAAGTGAGACCACAAGTTTTAGCAGAGAAATGTAATAAAACTGATGTGTCATAAGGAAAACTAATATACAGTATTGAATGAGTCAGGACTGAGAATGACAGCAAGACAGAGACACTACTGGAAAAAAAGAAATGAGGAAGAACTACCGGAAACATATCAGGAGGGAAGTTGAAATCAAAAGCGTGTTTATGTCTCATTTTGTTTATATTGTAACATGCAGTGCAAACGTATAGCCTTACTTGCATAAAATCCACTTAAAATACATGTGAGAGTATAACATGTTTATGTTCTGAATGACATTCATGCATGATCAGTCATTTGAGTCATAAGTGCCCGTAGACATCGTGACCCCCATTGAAATCTGCGTGGTGTCTTGTGAGTTGAGAACTACCCCTTCCCACGAGTCATCACTGTGCAACAAGAAATGACAAAATGTACATCACCGCTTGGCTCCGCCTCCACCCTTGTGGTTTCTGCCCTATAGGCTACTTCTCTGTTCTTGGCCCCTCCACAGAAGATCACTCAAGGGATTACCAGGAAGAAACATGATAGTGTTTTCCGTCCTTCGGATGAGACGTTAAACCGAGGTCCTGACTCTTTGTGGTCACAAAAATCCCAGGATGTCTTTCGAAAGAGTAGGGGTGTAACCCCGGCATCCTGGCCAAAATTTGCCCCTTGGCCTCTGTACAGCATAGCCTCCTAATCATTCCCATGTATATATATATATATATATAAATATATATATACCAATTGGCTTCATCACCGTCTCCTCTCCACCAGTAAGCCGCTGTGTGGTGGCGTTCTGGTGCACTATGGCTGCCGTCGCATCATCCAGGTGGATGCTGCCAGCCTGTTCTCACGTAAATGCGTCTCTATAACACGCATGTGTATTGTCGTGTAATATATATGCAAAAATGAGTTTTTACGTGCATATGAGACGCAGTTTTTGTCGTGCAATTGATACGCAGTTCATTTGCGTATAATACACACGCACCCACACCACTAATTCTAGCCAAGCGTATAATACACACGCACCCCACCCCACACCTAAACTTAACCTAACCAACCAATGCGTATCATATGCACGTAAAAACTCACTTTAGCGTATATATTACACGACAATACACATGCGTGCTATAAAGACGCATTTGGTGTGATCGGGTCTGATGCTGCACATTGGTGGTGGTTGAGGAAGATTCTATGTAAAGTGCTTTGAGTGCAGAGAAAGCGCTATATAAAATGTAATGAATTAATATTATTATTATTATTATTATTATTATTATTAGACTTCCGTAGAGGAGGCATAAGGCCAAACTGAGAAAAGCACCAGTGCTGTAGTAGCTACAACTACACATTGGCTTTCAAAAGTCAGAAACCATATTAAAACTACGGCTGTCAAACGATTAATCGTGATTAATCGCCTACAAAATAAAAGTTTGTGTTTACATAATATATGTGAGTGCACTGTGTATAATTACTTTGTATATATATATATATATATATATATATATATATATATATATATATATATATATATATATATACTATATATATACACGCACATGAATGTATTTAAGAAAAAAAATATTATTTACATATAAAATATTTCTTTTTATATATAATATAAATTATATATAAATGTATATACACTATATACATGAAAATATTTATTAAATATATACAAGCATGTTTATATATATAAAATAATTATACACAGTGCACCCACATATATTATGTAAACACAAACTTTTATTTTGGAATGCGATTAATCGCGATTGTAAGACTGGAAAAACTGATTAAAGAGAAAATATCTGACCAAGAAAATATCTGACCAATGCCCTCTGAAAACAAATGGCATTACTTGCAAATTAACATTGACGCCTTTCTCTGAGAATTTACATCCTCTCTCCCTCTCCCTCTCAGTCAGTCAATGACACTGAAAACTCTCAAGAATATATATGTTTTTAGTGTGAATGTGATAATCATTGGGGAGTGTTTGGTATCATTTTCAAAGT